>BLBF01000095.1:1639072-1698269 GCA_015471245.1 Laticauda colubrina | reverse complement strand
GGAATGGGCAGGGATACCTGTGGAATGGGTAATAGCTGTGGGATGGGTTAGGATAGCAGTGGGATTGATAAACCTCCAGTGCAAGCATAGTGAGACTGTATGGTCCACACTCCCAGGTGCCACACCTATGGCCCTTTATTATCAATAACAATTTAATCATTCATCAACACATTTCAACATAAACACAACTCTTTATTAAATGCCCTGTTCATTGTAGGGCCACTCAACATACATGGCACAATCTCATCAGTGTGATGAGACAGGCTGAAGGAAGCATCCATTAAGCATCTATCATCCTGTCTTGCCATTCCACTGCTCCAGCTGGGGAGATGCACCAGTGTTTCAGGAGGTTGCGCTGCTTCTTCCCTTCACGTGAAGCTCTGTTGGGGCCTTGCACATCCACAGTATCTATCAGGTTTTGCCCTTGCCTCCATTCCCCAGGCTCCATGTCCCCATTGCCTTGTTGACGGTCCACAAGCCTGTTCTGCAACACTGGGTAGCGGGTGCGCATGAGATTGTGCAGGATGCAGCAAGCTTCCATGATGCTCCTCACGGTCTCTGGGCGATGCTGCATGGTGGTAAGAAGTACCTGGAACCTGTTGGCCAGGATGCCAAAGGCGTTCTCCACCCCCCGCCTTGCCCTGGACAGTCTGTAGTTGAAGATCCTCTCTTCACGGGTGAGGCATCTGGAAGTGTAGGGCTTCATGAGGTAGGTTCTGAGGGAGAAGGCATCATCCCCCACGATGAAGTAGGGCACATCTTGTGTGTTGTTGGGCAGGGGGTCTGGATCTGGGAAGCCCATGATGAGGTTGCATTCCAGCCCATCCTTGAGGTCACTGGCGTTGCATACCTGGGCATCTGAAGATGAGCCGTTGCCTGAAGCATCGATGTCCATGAACTTGTAGTCAGCATTGACCATGGCGAAGAGGATGATGCTGAAGAAGCCCTTGTAGTTGTGATAAGTGGACCCCGAGTTGGGTGGAGCTTTGCAGGCCACGTGCTTCCCATCTATGGCTCCAACAATGTGGGGGAAGTTCCACTTCTGATACCACTACTCTGCAACTTTCCTCCAGCCTTCTCCAGTGGTGGGACACTGGAGGAGCTCCTCCACATATTCTTCAATGATGGCCTGCACCACTTCTCTGACCACAATGCTGATGGTGTTGTGTGGCACCCTCCAGGCGTACTGCATGCTCCTGTACGTGGTCCCGGAGGCCAGGTGGTGCAGTGTCAGTGCCACCTTCAGCCCAGGGTCCAGGCTGGGCCGGAAGTTGGTGTTTGCCTTGGTCAACCTGGGTCTCAGCCGCTCCACAACTTCGTCAAACATGGCTGGCGGCATCCTCATGAAGTGCTGGAATGCACGAGTGTCTTCATTCCTCAGCTCCACCATCAGCTTGTTATACAGTCCATACTTGGCTCTTCTCGCAATCCATCTTCAGACCGACACACTTCTTGGACGCCTCCTTTTCTTCCCGTAGAACAGGTGAAAGAGCCTGTAGAGGGCTTCGCACTGTTGTAGACCGATGGCAGCTTCCAAAAGGAGTGTGCGACGATCCATGGTGGAGGTGACTGGATGCTGTGAAAGAGCAAGAGCAAGAGCAAGGCTGAAGAGGTCTGCACAGCAGGGCTGCTGGACTGAAAGTGAGATCCAGGTGATTTCTCCCCCTTTTTATAGGAAATATAGGTTTTCCGTTCGGTGTCCTTCTGCATCCTCTAGGCATCCTGCAGACATCCTAAATATCCAAGATACGTCCCCTATACGAACGTTTTTTCCATTTTAATGCTTTATATGTGAGCTGCATCCGCTTTCATTCTTTCTACGTCCGTGCTACTAACGCTGCGTGTCCGTTCCGCGTCTGTTTCGCTTCCTTGCTGTGTCTGTTTTCCGCTGAAGCGGATGTGAGTTGCACGGATGCGCAGTGGATGCCTAGCGGATATAGCGGACGTGTAATGGATTACAACGGACATATAACGGAAGTTCCCTGTATGTGTAGCGGATGTAAAACGGACGCGTTGGATACTTTATCCGCTCAAAAAGTTTTGTGCAGCTCAAAACTTTTTGAGCAGATGAAATCACAGTAGATGGATGCTGGATGGATGGAGAGTATGAATAACGGACGCAGTGAGTACAGAACGGATGCATCGCATTAACCAACGGATGGCAAGTGTTTCTCTCCATTTTACATCCTCTTTCCATCCGTTGGTGCTGTGTGACATGGGCTTTAATTTTTGATGTGGTTTGGTCTTTATTCTTTGGACTTTTTATTCTCAATGATCTTTTATCTACCTTCATTATAAACATAGTTTCCTTTTTCCCACTTTCTCTTGTTGTGGTTATTAAAATCATACTCCTTATAGTTCTCTTTATTACAAGTTTTATGATGGGAATTAAACATGGTAACATGATTAGGGCCAGGAAACCCAATATTGCAAATTTAGCCAAATCTTTTCAATTGGGAGAACCATCCTCCAAACCAAGTACTTACTCCATCCAGGTTCACTCCTCTCCAGGTTTGGACCGGTACATGGGTTAACTTTATCATTCTGTCTGTTAGTTCTTTCACCACTTTCCCATTCTCAACAACTTCAATACAACAGTTACTCAAGTTGAACTTTCCACACACACCTTCTTCTTGATCCAATAAATAATCTAATTCCAATTGATTTTGCATTATGTATGTTCTAGATTTTATACTCTCCTTTGCTAGGTGTTTTAAAGTATTTGCAGTGTCATTTGTAATTACCTCTAGCATTGCCTTTAGTTGAATTACCCTATTTAATATGTCAATTGGCTCTCTGGCCTCTAGGATACCATCTTCCGACCAGATAGCCAGGCCATAATAATTATTTTGTCAGGTGTCCATTCCATTCCAGAGTCCTATTTTTATATCGCTTGGTTCTACAGCTCTTTTTGTTCTTCCATACAGTCAAGCAAATCATATTTCCCTACCAGCACTGTTTTCTTTTTCTGCTTTCTTTCCTAACACACTCGTCCTACCAGGTTAGTTTTTAATGCCCATGTCCCTTCCTTTCCTTTTGTAAATTTTAGAGTTCCATTTTTCCACATATCCACCACTAAATAATGGTTTAATTCTTGAGTTTAATTCTTCCCGTGGCCATTGTCCTCCCATATTAGTTCCACCACATACAAAACAATTTTTTACTGTAAAAGTTTTGGCAATTTCTTCAGCTAACTTTACAAACATATTTACTGCCTTTTTGGGGAATTCAGGTAGTTCTAATTTCTCAAATTCCTGATAGTATGACCAAAATATGCTTTTAGGTTTCAACTTTATTTTTGTAGTTTCTATTTTTAATACTAGCCACCCCCATGGGTCTTTTCCCTTTCCACTTATCCTTATTCCAAATCCTTTGTATTGTATCCCTTTTTCTAATGATTGATTAGTATATAAGCATCTGGGGTTGCATTTACCTAAAGTGCAATCAGTTCGAGTACTACCCATACTTATATTCATTTCTTGAGTTCCACTGCTTCTTTCATTGGGAACATTTGTTTATAATCATAACTTGGGGATAAGGATGCATGACTAGTACTTTGGAGTGTTGCCTTTTAAAAAGATATTTTTGTTCTTCCATATAACTTCTCTCCCATTCTAGATTTCCACATTCAACACCCAGCTGGTTATCAGGAAACCTTTGTCCTTTGTTAATGGCCTGGCACGCATCAAAACAAACTAGTTTCTCCCCTAGTTTCATTGTGGGCTAAATAACCTTTTCTCGTTTGGCTTATGGAAAACTTTTGAAGTGCATGGTCACCTCCTTTGTATGCATAAACCCATATTCTAGCAGTCACTGGACTTAATGCTTTTGGGTCATAGCACTCCATTCCCTTACTTGTATTACACCTCTTATATTGGGTTTAATTTTGGACACAATCAGTTAATCAGGGATCATAGTGTGGTATATCAGTGTGTTTTCAATTGTTCCTTCTCTTTTTGTTGTTTTGATACACTGGGTACATTCTTCTAATGGTTGGGCTGGGTTTAAGAGTAGAATAACACTTACCCCTAACAGGTACCACTGAGTACCTTCCCAATACTTCCTCTATAATTTTTATGTCACACTCTATTATATACCCGTACATCAAACACAATCAATACAATGTGAACAACAACATCCACATGCACAATTACAAAACACATCTGGAAGGACACACAATGGGATTTGTTCAGTTGTGGTCTCCTTCAGTTGAGGGAAGAGCATAGGCATCCATTTTACTCTGAATAAGAAAAATACAAAAGTTAGCCAAATTATGAATGTCACCACCCCTACTGGAAAAAGGATAGTCTACAGGTCCATTAAGTTCTTTAGAACTTCAACTTCAGTGGATCTCCTTGGTAAGATTCCACTTTCCACTCATCTGGGGCTGGCACGGGCCCCTTCACTCTCAAACAATAGGTTCGCCCTCACTCTTGTGTCCGTACTGCTGTTTCAGTTGTTAACAGGATGAGGAAAGATCCCCCTTTCCGGTTGCGGATAATTTTTCATCTTTCCAGGTCCTTATTAATATCCACTGTCCAGCTTGGTATTTGTGCACAGCAAAGTCCAAAGGTGGCGTTTGCACAAGGATGCCTTTGTGTCGTAAAAAAGAAAAGCATCTGGACAGTTCTTGTACATATTTTCTAATTATTTTATCTGTCAGCTCAATCCTTGGTAACCCCTCCTTTCCCATATAAGGGATTCCAAATAATATCGTGTTTCTCATATAATAAGTCTGGGTCCTATTTTTTTTTGAGCCCCGAAAAAATGGCTAGGCTGTCTTTTTGGGGGTGACTTAATTTCCCCCACTTGCATCTTCAGGCGGGCGGCGATGGCTTGGATGTTGACCTCGGCGTTGGTGGGGCACTTCGTATAGGGGTCAATGCAGGCAGCACCACACCTGGATGTGCAACAAAAGTACTTCCTAATGGCAAGCCCCCCCCCACTATTCCCCCCCATTTCGCATGTTTTAATATAGGCCTTAATTTGGGGGGAGGGGCTTAATTTCATTTCATGCCTATAAAACATGCTGGGACTTCCTACTGGGGGAGGCCGTATTGTTGGAGAAACAGGGTAATTCAAATGAGGACAATCCAATATCTTTTCTTGGTTGTGTCCTGATTCTTAGTAAAGCCAAGGGGAAACTGGTTTCTTCCATTATCTTAATTAGAGTTTGTTTTCATTTTTGATTAGCTCATTCCACTGCCCCCAAGTTAGGAGGGTGCCCCAGGTGTATGATAATCCCATTTTATTCCCACAACCTCATTAATTAATTTTATCACCTTTGCTGTGAAATACGTCCCCTGGTCACTATCTATTATCTCAGGAAGACCATATCTAGGTATTATATTCTCAAACAACATCCATGCTGTGGTACTAAGCCTCCACCCATCTGGTCAGATGATCTACAATGACCAATAAGTATCTCATTCTTCCTGCCTAGATAATTCAGTATAATCAACTTGTAGTCTTTGAAAGGGTCGCAGAGTCAATTCCCTTCCCCCTATAGGTTATTTTCTTTTTGTTGCTTTATTTACTTTCAAACAGGTTAAGCATTTTCTAATAATTTGTAAGACAATACAGTGTATTCCTTTACATACATATTTTCGTTGTATTAAATCCACCAATCCCTGCACCCCCCAGTGAGTTCCCTCATGCAATTGTTCCACCAGATTCCTCATTACTGCTTTGTTCAAAACCTTCCTCCCATCTGGCAATCTCCACTCCCCTTTCTCATCTTGTATTACCCCCTCCTTTTCATTTTTTCTTCTTCATTTACAGAAAATTTTGGCATTATCTGTTCCCTCAATTCCGGTATCATTATAAACACTTTATCTCGCTCCATCAATCCTGCTTCCTTTGCCCTCTCATCTGCTAAATTATTGCCATAGTCTTCAAACTTATCTCCTTTCTGATGTGCTTCTACATGTATTATGGCTAGTGCCTTTGGTATGTTAAGTAACTGTAGTATTTCAATGACTAACTCTGCTTTTGCTAATCCCTTTCCTTTGCTATTCATCAACCCCCTCTTTTTTCATATCTTTCTAAACTTATGGGCTATTCCAAAAGCATACATAGAGTCTGTATATGTATTTCCCCACTCTGCCGAACTCTTTCAAAACCATTTTTAAAGCATATAGTTCATAAACTTGAGCAGACCACTGATTTGGTAATCTTTCAGATAAATATTGTTTTCCATGATTCTCTTTTTATCACTGCATAAGCACTTCTCCTTTCTTCCTCAATCACTCTGGAACTTCCATCTATAAATAGGGTCCTTAATCCTTCTATTCTGGTTTCCTTCAAATCCTCTCTCCCTTTTGTCTGATAATCTATTGCCTCTAAGCAACTGTGCTCTATTTCCTGTTGGTGTCTTTCCCCACTCAGAAACTGAGCTGGATTTACATTGGCATCAGTGACTATAACTAAACTAGGATATTCTAACAAAATGCTCTCATATTTCATGAGTCTAGAATTTGTCATCCACTTCTGAGCTTGTTGATTTAAAATACTCCATACTTGATGTGGACTGCTAACTACAATTGCTCCTCCAAAAGTTATTTTTCTGTTTTCTTGAACTAGCAAGGCAGTAGCCACTATTGCTTGTATGTCCTTTATTACTGGGTCCATCAAATTTGATAAAATGCTACTGGTTTCTTCAACCCTCCCCATTTCTGGGCTAACACCCCTTTAGCTATTCCATTTTCTACTGCACAAAGAGTGAAATGTTTTGTCTAAATCTGGTAAGAATAGAACTGGTGCTCTTTTTAATTTCTCTTTTAACTCCTGGAACTTCTCCCTATCCCCCTCTGACCATTTTATTGTCCATGGTTCAGAATCTGTCAATTTTGAATATAGCAGTTTAGTTGTTTCTGCATAATTTATAATCCACTGTCTACAGTATCCCACTAGTCCTAAAAGTTTTCTAAGAGCCATTTTTTCTCTCCATAGTGGCTGGGTTATTATGCCTTTTTTCCAAGAGGGAGTAATCTTTCTGCTGCCTTTACTTATCAGATGTCCTGAATACTTTATCTCCCTTTCTACGTACTGCAGCTTGTTTTTAGATACTCTTAGTCCTTGGTCCGCGAAACAATTTAGCAAATCATTAATTCCTTTCTCCACATCCTGCTTTTTCTCCCCTGAGAACAACAAGTCAACTACATATTGTATTAGGGACAAGTTTGGATCTTTGGGGAATTTCTCTAATATTTGTTCTAAAATTTGACCAAATAAATTAGGACTTTCAGTATAACCTTGAGACAATACTGTCCATCTCAACTGACATTTTCTTCCTGTGTCTGGGTCCTCCCATTCAAATGCAAAAACATCCCGAGATTCAGGATCAAGCGGGCAAGTCCAAAAAGCATCCTTCAAATCAATTACGCTAAACAGCTGATGTTCTAGGGGAATCCTATTTAATAGAGTGCATGGATTGGGGACCACAAGGTGCCTATAAACTATTATATTATTAATTTTTCTCAAGTCTTCAACTAGGCGATAATTCCCATTGGGTTTTCGAACAGCTAGTATAGAATTGTATGGAGACATTGAAGGCTTTAAAAGTCCATCCTGTATTAATTCCTTTATGACTGGTTTTAAGCCCCTTCTTCCTTCTAGGCTGATTTCATATTGCTTCTGTCTTTTAGGCTCAGTAGTTTTTACAGTGATTTTTATGGGGGTTACTTGTAAACCCCTTCTGTTTCCTTTAGTAGCCCATACAATAGATGTTATCTCCTCTTCATTTTCCTTTGTTAATATTAGCAATTGTTTCCTAATCAATTGGATCCCCCATTCAGAGTTTTAAAGCACATCTCTATCCAACCAATTCACTCCTGCCTCTGATACATACAGTGGTTGTATTTTGGTCTCATAATCTCCCCACTTTAAGATTAACGGATTTAATTGAGGAACTTCAAAGGATTGTCCCACTACTCCCGATATTTTTATCAAGGTGTTACTTAACTGGCAACCTTGAGGTATACTTATGAAAGATGTCCTTGAAGCTCCGGTGTCTATTAAGAATACTAATACTTGTTTTTTTGGTCCCACTTGTAGATTTACCAAGGGTTCTTGGTGGAACTGTAATATCAAGGGCCCCTGACTTCCCGACTTCTCATCCTCTTTATCCATCAATTTATACACTCTCTGTTCCCTCTCCATCTCTTTCTCTTTGAGGGCAGTTTTTGCAAAATGCCCTTCCCTTCCACACTTAAAACACTGATTTCTATCCCCTTGTCTCCCTGTTCCTTTTCCCCTCTGGTTCCATTGCCCTCAATTTCCAAACTCTCTTCTCTGCCCTCTCTGATCCCCTAACTTTTTATCCATCATAACTCCCACTGTTGATAACAGCATTTTCTTATCCTGTTTCCTCTCTTATTCACCTCAATTCACAAATGCTTCCTGGGCCTCTGCCAATATATCCATTATATTATTTTCTCCCCAATTTTCTATCTTCTGGACTTTCCTCTGAATGTCCGCATAGGACTGTGTAACAAATTAACTTTTCAGAAACTGTTTAAAAATTTCGCTGTCCTCTTTCATTCCTCCATATTTTTTCATTGCATCTCTCAGTCTCTCCAGGAAATCTCCTTTCTTTGATGTATACTAAAAGCTTTAGAAATATTCTTACTTTGGGGTACACAATTACTAATATCCTCTGCAATCATTTGCTTTAAATCTTCCATTTTCCATCTATCGGCCAGGAGTTTATTATTCCAATCTGGCCTTTGTAATGGAAATTTGTCTTCTGCAGCTGCCTGACTTATTCCTGGATGATGATCTTCCTAATATTTCACAGCTGCCTTTCTAATTATCTGCTTTTCTTCTGTAGAAAAAAGGAAGCCCAGAAAGTACCGAAATTCATCCCAAGTATACGTGTTTGGTCCTAGGAAAGCAGCAACCTCATCAGCAACTGTCTGAGATTCCTCCTGGACCTTCTTCATTCTTTGTTTAAACTTCTTCAACTCTGTGGCTGTGATATTATGTGATACATAACCCAACAATGGTTGTCCTTGTGCATTTACACCTTGGGGAACCTGCCTCAAGGGGAATAATTTTTCTCCTTTTTCTTCCTCTTTCTCTCTCTTTCACTTTCTAATTCTTACTGCTATAGGTTAATCCACCACCTCCTCCTCCCCCTCCTACTGCTCCCTGGTTGGCATATGGGTTAGGGGGCCGAGGTGCCTGAGGTACCTGTGGTACTTGGGGTACCTGAGGTGCCTGATGTGGCTGAGGTGCACTTGGAACTACATAAGGGGGAAGATATTCCAAAGGATCCCAGTTAGATGGCTCCTCTTCTTTCTCCTCCTTCAATTTAAAAAGCTGAGCCTTCTCAGGTGGAACTGGGCTTTCCCAGTGTACATGTGTTAGGAATGATAGTCACCTAATAGTTGGGTTGGCAATATATAAACCAGGATAGTTATTTAATACTGTTGTATCTTTAAGAAAATGCTGTAATTGTAATTGGCTGAGGTTCCTCCAATGGCCACAAGATGGAGCCAGGAATCTGGTTTCTTTCTCCTTCCATTTCCTGTTTTTGCTGTATTGCCTGATCGTCATTCTACTTGGATTGCTGTGAGTCTTGCAATTGTTAGCAAACTCCATTTACTGAACTCTGTTTATGATACTTGACTTCGTTTTTGAATTATCCCTGGACTGATACTTATTGTTTTAACAGTGTATGATTTGCACTGTTTGTTGGACTTTGTTGACCCGTTTACTGGAAGTAAAACGTACATTTTACTATTCAGTGTATCTGTATGCTGGTCATCACTCTCACTATGTTTCCCTGAATGCACTTATTCTCCTAACAGGGAATATCTCAATACTGGTTATGGGCTCAGACCATACCAGGCTCAGATAACTAAGAGTTAGTGTGAATATACAGTACCATATACAGACAGCTGTTTACTGTCTAATTGTGGGTTACTGTCCTTGTAAAGATGGCACCAGACCCGTCAACAAGTCTATCACTGATAACTCAGTTGGATGGAACAAACTATGTTTCCTGGTCTATGAAGTGCAATCTACTTCTGCATAGAGAAGGGCTATGGGCTACAATTCAGAATCCACCGGATGTAAATGCTTGGGATCCAAATAATGAGGACAATGCCAAAAAGTTAGCTGACTTTAAACAGAACAACGAATGAGCTCTTTGTATACTTGGACAAACACTGAGTAACCAGCAGCTAGTTCATATTCATGGAGAAGAGTCTGCTGCTAGATGTTGGGAGAATTTGAAAAGGATTTATGTTCGTGGCAGTGTAGGTGCACACGTAAACTGTTTAGAGCATGTCCTCTGAAAGGTGGCGATATATTAGCTCATTTGAACTTCTTGAAAAGAATTTTTCAAGAGCTACATGAAAAGGAACTGATTTTTTCAGAGCTGCATCAGATTTACATCATTCTTTCCTCATTGGATGAAAGTTATGATGATTACATGTCTTCACTGGAAGTCCTGACCAGAAATGAACTGACATTGACTGAAATAACCGGACAATTATTAGAAGAGACAAGAAGAAGACTGGATAGAGACCAACTGAGAGAGAAACAATCACAAGAAGAGGATTTGTTTTCAACTGCCTATACTGTTAGGAAATGTTTTTCTTGTGGGGCGAAGGGTCATATAACTAGATTCTGTAAGAAGGGAAAATGACAGAATTCTGGTAATCACCAGAAGGCTAAGAAGAATGTTAATTTAGCTATGTCTAGCAATTCAACTGGAAACCATGATTTGTGGGTAGTTGATAGCGGAGCAACGCAGTGCATTACTAGTAGAGAGAGGTTTGTAAAGATGTCTACAAGTGAGCAACATGTATCATTGGCAAATGGATGGAAGATGAAAGCATCTGGTGAAAGTACTGCATATTGTTCATATGTAAATGGGCATTTAACTATGTTATATATACCTAAACTAAAATTTAATTTGTTATCAGTAAGGGCTTTAGTTAATCTTGGTTATGTAGTAACCTTTAGCGGAGATAACGGTATAATAAAGAAAGAGGGTAAAAGTGTTACTGCTACTTTGAAAAATGATTTATATGTGATACATGATGACCAGTTGAAGATGGCTAACTCAGTTTATAACAATGTTAAGCCACATGACGAATGTATACATTTACTGCATAGATGTGTGGGGCATATTAATCATAAGATGCTGAAACAAACTGTTAAATTGTGTCAGAGGGAGTAAAATTAAAACCCTGTAGTACTTAAACTGTAATGCCTGTAACCAGGAGAAAAGCAAGGTTACTCCAGCAAACAGACTGAATGGGTTTAAGACCAAAGAACCGTTAGAAGTTGTTTTTGCTGACATAATTGGTCCTAATAAACCTAGCTTGGGAGGTGCCTGCTATGTTTTGCCGAGAGAAAAATGAGACATAGGGTAATTACTTTAGTTACAGATAACGGGACTGAGTTTATTAATAATAAATTCCAAACTATGTAGAAATTGGCTGGTTTCAAGCATAAGCTTTCTGCGTCTTATAGGCCACAACATAATTCGTTTATAGAACGAAGAGAGCAAACATAAGCCATGTCATCTGATTCAGGTTTGCCTGAAACACTGTGGGGTGAAGCCATAATGGGTAGCAACCATGTGTTAAACAATATGGTGAACGCAACAATTGGTGAATTGCCATTCACTCGTTGGCATTGCCGAAAACCAAATTTAAGTTATCTACACACATTTGGAGCTCCAGCATGGATGCATATTTCCTCACAAGTAAGACTGAAAAGGCAACATAAAGCTAGGAAATTATTTTTCATAGGTTATGAGGCCAACCATAGATTGTTTAGATTCTGGGATCCAGGCACAGCTAATATTTACCGTAGGGCTAGTGCTAAATTTCTTGAGCACGTTGCGTAGCATAAATTAGTACAGGAATCTAACAATGATGTTATTGACACCCAAGTAGTCCCTAATGATGAGATAGTTAATATCAATAGCCATTAAAGAGGAAGAACAGGAACAGGAGAAGGTAGAAGAACAGGAGCAGGTGGAACAGGAGAGTCTACCAGTAAGCCCTGAGTTACCTAGACATTCAACCCATGTAACACGATCACCAGATAGATATCAGGCTAGTATTTTATGCCAAGTGAATACAGTTCCAAATAACTATAATGAACTGAAACTGTATCCTGCTAAGGATCAGGCTGCTTGGCAAGAAGCTATGGATAAAGGCTAGGTCACACTGGCCGATGGATGCAAAACGTATGTAAAAAGGACACAGCGGACGAGAAAATTTTCCATCCATTGTTATCTGCTCTCAAAAGTGCCCCAAATTTGCATAAACAGAGTGAACAACAACGGAAAGGAACGGACAGGGGAGGATGTAGCGGGGACGTAAAGTGGATGTTTGTAGGAACCCTAGCGGATGGAAGCGGATGGAAGCGGATGACACATCCGCAGGGCTTACGGGGAAGAACAGCGAAGCGGACGCGTAGCGGAAGGAGCGGATGCGTAGCGGATGACGCGGATGCATCTCAGATGCCTATAGGATGCAAAGCGGATGCCTAGCAGATGCAAAGCATTTGCATCTGCTTTGCACATGCGGGGAGGATGAATTGCGTAAGATCCGCGGATATAAAAGGAGGCAGCTCGCAAGCAGGTCACCATTCAGAGGAAAGACCTGCTGCCAGAGACATCTTGAGAGAACACCATGGGGAAGAAGAGGAAGCCTGTGCCTGCTCCTGCCAGCCCTGGCAAGAAAGACAGAATCACCATCCCACTCCCTGGCGCTGATTCTGAAGCTGCTAGTGCTTCTGCTGCTGCTGCTGCTGCTCCTGGTGTTGCTGGTGCTGGTGCTTCTCCTGCTGCTGCTGGTGTTGCTGTTGGTGTTGCTGGTGCTGCTGATGCTTCTCCTGCTGGTGCTGCTGGTGCTTCTCCTGCTGCTGCTGGTGCTTATCCTGCTGCTGCTGCAGCTTCTCCTGCTGCTGCTGCTGTGGTGGACCAGCCCCAAGGCCCTCTAAGCCCTGCTGCTGAAGGCCCTGAAGCCCCTGCCAGAGGGAGGAAGAGGCAAGGCAAGGAGAAGGAGGAAAGGAAACAGTACTCCATTTCTGAAGACCATGAGGAGGAGGATCCAGAGACCAACCCACACCCACCCCCAGCTCCACCTCCACAGAAAGCAGGCAGAGAGGCAGACCGGAGGGAGAGAGCCACATTGTCCTCTTGGAGATCAGGGACACAATAAAAGCCAGCACAGATCTCCTCTCCCAGCTGGTCCACTTCAACATACCATCCTCAAACTGCAAGCCCTTCATCACTTATGTGAACCAGACCCTCATGGACATGCCCGAGGCCCAGTACCAGGCGATGAAGGAGAGGATCACAGCTCTTCTGTACCACCATCCAGGCCCAGCTGAACCTGCTCCTACCCACTCCAGGTCTGCTCCTCCACCCCAGGCAATGTCACAGCCCTTCCACGGATTTCAGCAGCCCCTCGCTTACCAAGCCTACCACTACCAGGACTTCCCACAACAAAGGCAGCCCTTCCCAGTCCAGACCCAGGTTCCTCGGATGCCAGACGCCTCAGCTGACCCAGCTGCAGACCAGACAGCACCACTACACTCCTCCTTCCTCCACCCCACAGCCAAGCCCTTCCTCAGAACATCTGTCATCAGTCTTGGGCCTCACATCCCAGGTACTTGAGGAAGTGCCTCTCAACCTCACGGGACTGAGTCAGCTCTCTGAGAGCTTCCTGCACACACCATCTCCTGTTGTACTCTCGGGGCCAGGCACCCCAATGGCACACCTCAGACCAGCACTCCAGCCACTGCCATCTTCACAGTCCCTGGCCCCTTTACATCTAAGACCATGGGCATGCCTCAGAGTGACTGAGAAGAGTGTCAGTCTTTGAGGTCGTTGTATATCTGGGCATCTGAAGCTGACCCGTTGTCTGAAGCATCAATGTACATGAACTTGTAGTCAGCATCGACCATGGCAAAGAGGATGATGCTGAAGAAGCCCTTGTAGTTGAAATAATTGGACCCTGAGTTGGCTGGAGCTTTGCAGGCCACGTGCTTCCCATCTATGGCTCCAATGGTGTGGGGAAAGTTCCACCTCTGATACCACTGTTCTGCAACTTTCCTCCAGCCTTCTTCAGTGGTGGGACATTGGAGGAGCTCCTCCACGTATTCTTTGATGATAGCCTGCACCACTTCTCTGACCACAATGCTGATGGTGTTGTGTGGCACCCTCCAGGCATACTGCATGTTTCTGTACATTGTCCCAGAGGCCAGGTGGCGCAGAGTCAGTGCCACCTTCAGTCCAGGGTACAGGCTGGGATGGAAGTTGAAGTTTGCCTTGGTCAACCTGGGTCTCAGATGCTCCACAACTTCGTCAAACATGGCTGGTGGAATCCTCATTAAGTGTTGAAATGCACGAGGGTCTTCATTCCTCAGCTCCACCATCAGCTTGTCATAGAGTCCAAACTCCACTCTTCTCCCGATCCATCTTCGGACCTACACAGCTCTTGGACGTCTCCTTCTTCTCCTTGCATAAAAAAGGTGAAACAGTCTGAAGAGGGCTTGGTTCTGGTGTTGAATGATGGCAGCTACCAAAAGGAGTGTGCGATGATCCATGGTGGAGATCAATGGATGATGTGCAAGAGCAAGGCTGAAGAGGTCTGCACATCAGGGCTGCTGGACTGATATTGAGATCCAGGTGATTCCTCCCCCTTTTTATAGGAAATGTTGATTTTCCACTAGGTGTCCTTCCATATACTCTAGACATCCTAAATATCCGAGATACCTCCCATATACGAACGTTTTGTCCGTTTTAATGCTTTATATACGAGATGCATCTGCTTACATCCTTTCTATGTCTGTGCTACTCACGCTGTGTGGACGTTCCGCGTACCTTTCGCTTCCTTCCTCTTTCCGTTTTCCGCTGCAGCGGATGTGAGTTGCGTGGATGGCCAGAGGATGCCGAGAGGATATATCGGACGTGTAACGGATGACAACAGACTTAGAACGTTTGTTGTCCGTATGTGTTGCGGATGTAGATCATACGCGGTGGAAAGTTCATCCGCTCAAAAAGTTTTGTGCAGCTCAAAACTTTTTGAGCGAATGAAATAGCAGTAGACGGATGTTTGACGGATAGAGCTTTTGAAAGACGTATGCAGTGAGTATACAACGGATGCATCGCATTTTCCAACGGATGGCAAGCTTTTTTGTCCATTTTACATCCTCTTTGCATCCATTGGTTCAGTGTGACATGGGCTTAAGGAACTGAAATCTTTACAAAGGTTGGAGGTATATGAAAATGTCAGGTTACCACCAGTTGAGTGTGCCATAGGGTGTAAGTGGATTTATAAAATTTAGACAAATGTAGATGGGACTGTTACCCATAAAGCCAGGTTAGTAGCACAAGGGTTGCATCAGTCAGCGAACGACTACAATGAGATGTTTGCACCTAGTATGAAGGCTACTTTATTACAAGCATCATTTGTGTGGGCAGCTAAGAACAAATACATAATAAACCATTTAGATGTTGAGACAGCATATCTGCATGCACTGTTGCAACATACTATATATTTAAAGAAGCCTTTGGGTATAAGAACTGATAACAAAACTGATTGCTGGAGATTAAAAAAGAGTCTTTATGGCTTGAAACAATCAGGCTATGAATGGAACCAGTGCATGGTAAAGGAAATAACAAAGATAGGTTTTATAGCTGGTATGGCTGATCCATGCTTATTCAAAAAGGAAAGTGATGGTGTAATTTCATTGTTGCTATTGTTCACTGATGACATAGCATTAATCACCAAAACTGAACAAGAAGCTACTAAAATAATCGCACTGTTAGAGAAGAAATTGAAGATAAAACAGTTAAGAGAAATTAAACAATATCTTTGTTTAAAGATAAATAGAACTAGGGGAGGATACAAGATCACACAGGCAGATAAAATTAACCAATTACTAAAAAGTTTTAAAATGGAACTTTGTAAACCGGCTAAAACACTAATGAGCCAGGAATTTAGCCACAGTGATGTGCAAAGTCCTGTTTTTGATAAAGTCATTTATCAATCATTGATTGGTAGTTTATCCTATTTTAGGAATTGATCTAGGCCAGACATAGCATATAGTGACAATCAATTAGCCAGGTTTAATGCTGAGCCTACTGAAAGGCACTGGCAAGCTGCGAAGCGTGTGTTGAGATATCTTAAAGAAATGATGCATTATGCATTATATTTGGAGCCTATGGATGAACTAAGT
Organism: Laticauda colubrina; assembly: GCA_015471245.1. NCBI lineage: Eukaryota > Metazoa > Chordata > Lepidosauria > Squamata > Elapidae > Laticauda > Laticauda colubrina. The sequence goes on along the minus strand of BLBF01000095.1, from coordinate 1,682,054 downwards.
TGAATTGCATATGCCAATGCAAGTTTTGCTACAGACGTACCTACATGTAAATCAACCTCAGGTACTGTAGTATTATTAGGAAAGGTGTTAATTGGATGGCGGTCTGTTTGACTAAACATCTAAGCATCAAAACACACCAATCTAAGATATCTGAATGTGAGAGAATGTGTTCAAAGTAAAACGATTATACTGGAGTACTGCATGTCAGAGAATAACATTGCAGATCATTTTCCGAAAACCCAAGGCACTATAAAACATAAGGCTTGCTGCGAGGAATATAGACTTAAACTGTAAGGTTTTATATATTGTCCTACCCAAAGAGGAAAACGTTAGGAATGATAGTCATCTAACAGTTGGGTTGGCAGTATATAAACCAGGATAGTTAATTTAATACTGTTGTACTTTTAAGAGAGTGCTGTAATTGTGATTGGCTGAGGTTCCTCCAACGGCCATAAGATGGGGTCAGAAACCTGGTTTGTTCTTTTCTTGCATTTCCCTATTGCCTTTTGCCTGATCATCATTCTGCTGGAATTACTGTGAGTCTTGCAAACTGTTAGCAAACTCCGTTTACTGAACTTTGTTTATAACACTTGACTTTGTTTTTGGATTATCCCTGGACTGATTGTATTGAATACTACCTGCTTTAACCGTGTATGATTTGGACTGTTTGTTGGATTTTGTTTACCCGTTTACAGGAAGTAAAACCTACATTTTACTATTTAGTGTATCTGTATGCTGGTCATGTGTTATTCGTTCCCACAACGCTTCCCTGAATGCACTCATTTTCCTAATAGGAAATACCTCAACAACATGATACCATGGTTTTACATAAGGTATTTCACTACTTAAAGTTGGTCTTGAAAGTATATATTGTTCTAGTTTCCCTATCCAATATTTGTCTGACTCTGCCAAATGGTCCCAATGATAATCAGGGGGAATTATATTTTGGGCACTTTTTGTGACCTAATGTAATCATTTAACTTTTAGTTAATTTACAGGTTCATGGGATTAAATTATCATCATCCCATTGAGATAAAAAGTTGTCCTAAGGGACTTTCTGATGGTATTTCTACAGTACTGTTAGTTAGTTTTAGAGCAAGAGTATCTTTGGCTTAGCACAACAACTACAATTATTGCCCATCTTCTCTCTTGAGAGTTTTCCTGATTATGGTTTCCTGAGGTTCTCAATTTTATGGCCACTCAATATCACTGACACCATATCTGCTTCCCTTCAGGCTGGCCTTCCCCTTCGTGGGATAGGGAACCACAATCTTTTGGGTCTGCACTCGCTCTGGACTCACTAGTGTTCCCAGAACACAGTCCAACACACACATACACAGCCGTTATCAATAAACCTCCCACAATTGCTCTCCCGACCACCCAGGTACAATTGTATCTTTCCCATTTTGGGGGCAAAAGTTTCTTACCTGGGCCAGTTCACCAGGTTGCCTGGTCCTCTTAGAGCCTCAGCAGTTGTTGTCTCTTGCCTGCTCCTTTGATATCGTGGACCAGAGCTGTTAATTTAGAATTGGCTCAGGGCCCGCAAATGGAAGTTCAGTCTCAGATTACTCTAGGCAGAAATCAACTGGCGCTCCCCCCTGCGTTTACTGAATAGGAACCCCAAAAGAAGTTCTCAAGCCCCATAGTTGGGTGCCAAGATTGTGAGATTTAAAATTTCCAAATAATTGTATAAATACTCACAACACAAAGACAAGTCTGTGGTTCACAATTTCAAAGGTTTATTGAAAAGCAGTTGCACGTGCGGCCTCCAAGACCCTTCCCAATTGGACTGAGTACAAGGAGAGCAAATTTCACTACTTTAACAATACATTTTATATCCCTGCACAGAACACACCATGCTTAAAAAGCCCTCCCCTAACACCCCCATTCTTTCTATATGCTAAACTACCAACTTGGGGGCATCATGACATTGTTTCCTGGGTCACAATATTTTATCTTCTATTTATTCCTGGGCTGCCAAGCTTTATCTTTGATGTATGTTCTTATCTTATTTATTTTCCCTAGCCTGGTCAGATCTTCCTGTTGTTCTAACAATGTATCATGTCTTTGTGGAATGTATATCTATATGTGAATGACCAGGCCTGGATGTAACTTCTTTCAGCAGCAACAGCAAAAGGGAGGGGGACAGAGAAATCTGGCAAGGGTACATCAAAAAGGAATCAAATAAAAGAATCTTCTAATCTATTTCATATACAAAATGAACCAAAGAGTTTTCTAATCTTGCTATATAATTTTCATTATAAAAGAGTAACTTATAATTTTTTCTCAAATGTATAAACTAAGATAAACAGTAAATAATAATAAAGCATCAAATGCTGCCCAGCTCTGATGGACTAGTTCGCCAGGTCAAGGTCCTGATAGTGAGGTCGCTAGATTCCTCATGTGACCAGCAGACTTTCACCAAGAAGCTCTACACCAGACCGATCACCGACCTAGTATTGCTGTGGAGAAAGGCTGAACTTGAAGATTGAACCTCAAGCTTTGAATGCTTTGCTTTGTTTGATGCTGTATTATTTACTGTTTATCTTAGTTTATAATTTAATTAATAGTTACTAGTAGAATTTATAATTCCAGGCAGGGAGTGTGCTGTCCAGCCAGTTATAGTTAATAGAGAATTGGGATAGTTAGTTAGGAATTAAGAGCTGTCTCCTTAAGGGAATGCATCATGGTAAATGTAGTTAAGGTATCCTGGGAAATGTAGTCCATGTCATGTGGCCACATCTGTAATCCTGATTGGTCACAGAATTGACCCTTAGTGGGTTGGGGGAGGTTCCTTCATTCTTGCTTGAACCTAGCATTCATGCTGCTGCTTTACTCCCTTGCTCCACCATTATCGGAATGAAAGAAAACTATCCTTTTACACCAGAAAATCAGCAAAGAGTTGGACATTGAGATGAATCTCGACATAACTGTAAGTGATATTGAGGATGCCTGATGAACCAAGGACTTTGTATGGATGCTTTGTGGAGTTATCTATCTGCCTTTATACATTGTCAGTAATTATAGAGGACAGAATAGTAAAAGGATACAGCAGAAACATAACAAATAAAAAAAGCATGGTAGTAATGCCAATAGGTATCGAAGCATTTAGAACAACTTTACAATTAAGTTTGAAAAGGGAGAAGAGTAAAGTACAATACAATAAGAACAAGAAAGGTGGGGTTCTGTAGGTATGAGAGATTCCACCTAGAAGAAATTCCAAAATAAAATTGAAAAAAAAATCTATGGCAAACCACTTCTGCATTGCCAAGAAAATAATAACTTTCATATTTAGAAATTTTAGTGCCAGATAATGATATTTCCAAACAGGAACAGTTAGGCAAGTGTTTAAAAAAAATCAAACAAAAAGCAAAACCCAAAAACCTGTGCAAACCACTTTCAAAAACTGTGGAGGTAACCATGTCCTGTTTTCCAATACACATCTAAACTTACACCTCATGATCAAAGTCCAGGGCAGGAGCAACTCAATCTGCATATCTTAAACATACTAACTACCTTCAACCATTTTTTAAACTACTTGCAAGCAGCATTTCTGCTTATTTTTGACCTACCGGATATACTCGCATATAAGCTGACTTTAGAACGCTTTTTTTTTTCCAAATTTGGGGGTCGGCTTATACGCGCATAAATCTGATTTATCGGTGGCCGTGCCTCGATTTGCACCGGAGCAGCAACTTAGCGTGGTGGCTTCCTGCGATGAGTCTTGGCTCTCGCACTCCGTCAGCTGGCCCTTAGCAGCCCTCGCCTCAAGTAAAACGCGCGCGAAAATCGGCCATTTTTCTCCCTGGATGGACGATGAGCCGCAACTTTTGCCCCGCTGCCTTTTCCCTCTGGGCTTCACTTCTGCTGTTCAGGAAAGTCACGCCCAAAGCCCTGTCTTCCCAGAATCTTTCTGACAGTGAGTCTTGACGGTGAGATCAGGGGTTGAACACCATGGTATTTGGGGGTCGGCTTATATGCAAGTTTTTGCAAAATTCCTCATTTTGGAGCAGTTTTTTAAGGGTCGGCTTATTTGCGAGATCGGCTTATATGCAAGTATATACGGTAGCTCAAAAAATTGGATGAAGAAAATTCTTTTAACATTCCTGGTCTATAGAGAAGAGTGTTGGTGGATGTTTATACAGTCCTCTGGCCTCCTTACCATGCTTACCAAGCTATCAAAACAGAGAAAATTATAGTGGTATATTCTTGTGTTACTTCAGACTCAGGAGGAGAACGTATTAAACTGGCTGAATTCACCTTTGGATTCATGAATCCAACTTCTGGTAAGAATCTGATAAGATTAGTTGAGTCTTTCTGAAGCAAAGCAAAGTACTTTCCACCTTGACAACCAAATCTTACAATCAATATGCATTCCATGTCCCTCTAAGTAGACTTGCCTTCCATGAATTTATTTTAGGCCTCCTTAACTGATACAAAAAGAAAAGCAGAATTTGTGTAAACTGATCTGACAGGTTTTTTAAGATTATACTTACTGTAGACATTGTTAAGAATATGACATTATCAGTGCAGTTACACTAAATATAATTCATCAGCATTGAATGGCATTTACCTTGCAGATTAATAAAGCTGGAAGGGACCCTACACCATTTCTGACAAATGGCAATCCAATCTCTTCTTGAAAGTCTCAAGTAATGAAGCTCCCACAACTTCCAAATGCAAGCTGTTCCTTTGGTTGATTGTTCTCACTGTCAAGAAAATTTCTCCTTATTTCCAGGTTAAATCTCTCCTTGTTCAGTTTCCATCCATTATTCCTTGTCTGGCCTCTAGGTGCTTTAGAAAATAGCATGGCTCCTGTGGCAGCCTCTCAGATATTGGAACGCTTGCTATCATGACTCCCCGGTCCTTCTCTTCACTTGACTCATGAATGAAAAACAGGGCCAGCTAAGAAGCCAAAGTGAAACGACTGTTCCAGGGCTGTCTTCCTCAATTTTAACTCTAGAAACGGCAGTGCGAGCAAAGAATGTAGAGTTGTGGCCTCGAGACTAATGAGTTAATGCTCCCAGGGCTCTCCTGAACATTTCTATTTGAAGCTCCCGATAGCGAAGCTTTTTCTCAGCATCGCCTTCTTCCTATAGACCCATTTTAGCCTCTCATTAGTCGTCCTCTCTTAGTTGGGCTCTCGGACTTCATCCCCTTCTTTCCACCTCTTCAGTTCCGTCTTCTTTTAGCGCTGACGTTCCCTCCGTTCACAACGGCGCCCTCTTTAAATTAGGGCGCTCCGGAAGCTTCTGCTTCTGCGCTGAAGCCAAGGTGAGAACAACCATTGGCAAGCAAGGAAAGGAAGTCGCGGAGAGCAGTTCCTCCCACGTGACTTGTGCGGAAGTAAGATGGACGAATGATTGGAAGAGCAGTCTCTTAAATCATCGATTATGAACAAAAAGAATCAGATTTCGTATGTGAAGCCGGCCGAACCCTCTTTCCTGAGTCGTTTCAAAGAGCGAATCGGCTATCGGGAGAGGCCCACCGTGGACACCAAGGTAACAGCATCAAACTTCTCCCTTCTCCCAAAGGTGCTTTTTCAAGAGGCAACTGTGCTTCATGGTTTTTCTTCGAAGTCGTGTCGATTTTTATCCAAGAACCTTCTTCAGCTCTTGAAAAAGTACCTTTGGGACAACCATGACTTGAATGACTGAGATTCTCCATAGACTGCCTCCTTCTGTTTCTGTTCCTTGGGCCCTCCCTTTCCTTAAAATCTATCCCCAGACTTTATATTTATTTAGTCAATTGCTTACAATAGGTTTAAGTAAAAATATAGTTATGAATAAACGGATACATATAAAAAAATAATAAAAAATAAAAGAAACAATAGGACAGGGACAGTAGCACGTTGGTGCGCTTATGTACGTCCCCTACAGACCTCTTAGGAAAAAGGTGAGGAAAGAGGTGAGGTCAATAGTAGAAAGTCTAAGGTTAAAGTTTTGGGGGTTTGGGGAAGAAACCACAGAGTCAGGTAGAGTATTCCAGACATTGACCACTCTGTTGCTGAAGGCGTATTTCCTGCAATCAAGTTTGGTGCGATTAACCTTGAGTTTGTATTGTTTGCTCTTGTGTTGTTATGGTAGAAGCTGAAGTATTCATTGACAGGTAGGACATTGCAATGTATGATTTTATATACTATACTTAGAAGGCAGCACAGTTCGAGGTTTTCTAGGTCTAGAATTTTGAGTCTGGTGGCATAAGGTATTCTGCAATGAGTAGAGAAATGGAGAACTCTTCTTGTGAAAAAATTCTGGACTTTCTCAACTGTGCTAATATCAGATATGAAATGTGGGTTCCAGACTGATGAGCTGTATTCGAGTATTGGTCTAGCAAATGTTTTGTATGCTCTAGTTAGTAGTGCGATATTACCAGAGAAAAAGCTGCATAAGATTAGGTTAACAACTCTTAATGCCTTTTTGGTTATGTAGTTACAGTGGGCTCTAGCACTTAGATCATTTCAGATGAGTACTCCAAGATCCTTGACAGAGTTTGGATCATCAACAAGGTCTTGATTATTCAGCCTGTATTTTATTTTCTAATTTTTTTTGCCAATATGTAGGACAGAGCATTTATTTATTGAGATTTGAAATTGCCATTTGTTTGACCATTCTGATGCATAGTCGAGCTTTTTTTGAAGGGTAGAAGTATTGTCTGTGGTGTTGAATAGCTTCACATCATCACCGAAGAGAATGCAGTTTTTCTTGATACGATCACAGAGGTCATTTATGTAGAGTATGAAAAGAGGTGGTCTTAGAACACTGCCTTGGAGAACACTACTGTTGACAGGTACAGAATTTGATAGGACGCTCCCAATTTTGACCATTTGTCGTCTGCTTGACAGGAATGTTTCTATCCAATTATGCAGGTGTCCAGAGATATTGTAAGATTTTAGTTTTAGGAGTAGTTTGTCATGTACCATTGAATTAAAGGCTTTACAGAAGTCTATGTAGATTGCCTCTATTGCTTTGCCCTGATTGCGTTGTGTAGTCCATATGTTTTTGCAGTGTAAGAGTTGCAGATTACATGATAGTTTTTTCCTGAAACCAAATTGTTTATTAGAGAGTAGGTTGTTTCTTTTTTTTTTTTTTTGGTTAAGTTTTATTGATTTTTAAAAACAAATGAAAAAACAAACAAAACATAAAAACATCCAACTTTCTTCCATAAATATACAAGCAGTGTGTGGGTTGGTTTATAATTTTTTTGTGCTTCCATTTCATAGTCTCTATTACAGTTACATTACATAATTACTCATATTATCAATCAAAAATTGAACATCCTAATATTATTTTTAATCATTTGACTATAATCTTGTTCATTCATACTTTGCGAGATAGCTATACTTTACTTAGTTTATTTTATATATTTTTATTTTCATATAATCCTCCCAAATCCTAAAGACATTTTATATATGTAATAATAAAAAAGAAAAGAAATACATCTTTATATATTCATTATTTTCTAAAATTCTACATATTCTATTATTATATTTTGTTATCTAGCCATTGACAGAAAAGGTCCCAAATTTTGTAAAATTGTTCATCCTCTTGTTCTCTAATTTCAAAGGTCAATTAACTCATTTCAGCACATTCCAGTATTTTCTTGATAGTTTCCTCCTGCGATGGTATTTTCTCATTTTTCCAATTTTTAGCAAATACAATCCTTGCTGCTGTTAATACATTTACAATCAAATATTTTAAATGTTTACTGTATGTATCAGGTAAAATTCCCAATAAAAAATATCTCTGGTTTTAAATCTATATGCTTTTTAATCATTTTTTCCAACCACGTGTGGATTTTAGTCCAATATTTTTTTGCATCCGCACAAGTCCACCGCATATGGTAATATGAGCCAGGTATCTTGATGACATTTTCAACATTTTTCGGATTTATTCTTGAACATTCTTGCTATTGTCGGGGGGAAAATGCCACCTGTAAAACATGTTATACAAATTTTCTTTAAATGCTGTTGACATTGTCATTTTATAATTTTGAGACCACAATTTTTGCCGTTTCTCTAGATCAAATCCCATATCCAAAATTCTTCCCCTAAGCAATCATAGTTTCTTTAACTTGTTCTTCTTCTACTTTAATTTCTAATAAATATCCATATAATTTTTAATCACCTTTTCATCAGTACCTGTCAAAATCTTATCTAAATCAGTCAATTTATTATAGAAACCTTCTTTTTAAAATCTTTTTCATACCTTGAATGTATTTGCACGTAAGAAAACCAATTCATCTTGATACCTTGTTCCTCTAGTTTTTGCATAGATTTAAGTTCACCCTTTTCATTCAAAATTTCTCCATATCTAACTGTTTGTTCCTTCTTATATGTTATAGGATAAGAAAATGCTTCAATAGTCGATAACCAGAGTGGAATTTTCAAATAACATTGTATTTTAATCTTCTCCCAGTTTGGCCACAGAGACTTCAGTATATAATGTCTTCTAAAATAACCCTGTATTTTAGTTCCCTTATACCATAAAAAGGCATGCCACCCCAACAACAGATCATGTCCTTCTAGTGTCAACAATCTAGTATTTCTTAATGTTATCCATTCCTTAGCCCATGTCAAGTTTGTAGCTTGGTAGTACAACTCCCAATTAGGCAGACCAAATCCTCCTCTAATTCTAGCATCTTGTAAAAGTTTTAATTTTATTCTCGCTTTCTTAACTTGCCATATATATTTCAACACAATTTTGTTTAAATCTTCAAAGTAGTCCTTTCCAAGCCTAATTGGTATTGTTTGAAACAAATATAAAATTCTGGGTAAAATATTCATTTTGATTGTTGAAATTCTCCCTATTAGTGACAATTGTAGGTTCACCCATTTTGTCAAATCTAGTGCTATCTGTTGTTTAAGTTTAGGGTAATTGTTCTCTTTTAGTGTACTACATCTTGCTGTCAAATGTATCCCCAAATACTTTATCTTATTTGTCACTTGAATTTTCAATACATCTGCCAATTCTTCTTTTTATATTAGTAGCATATTCTTTGTCAAAATCTTTGTCTTATCTTTGTTTATTTTCAAACCGACCACCTTGCCATATGCCTCTATCTTTTCCAATAGTTTTGGTGCTGTTTCTAGAGGGTCTTCTAAAATAAAGGCCAAGTCATCCGCAAAAGCTTGTAATTTAAATTCTTCCTTTTTAATTTTCATTCCTTTTATACTCTTTTCGTCTCTGATGTTTCTATTTAACACTTCCAAAGTTAATATAAATAGAAAAGGTGATTGTGGGCAACCTTGTCTTGTACCTTTTCTTATATTGATAGAGTCTGTTAATTCTCCCTCTATCATTACCTTTGCCATTTGTTTATTATATATGGCTTGTATTGCTTGAATAAATTTTCTGGTGAAGCTCATCTGTTCCAATAATAATAACATGAATCTCCAGTTCTCATTAAATGCCTTTTGTGCATCTAAAAATATCAAAACCATTTGTTTTTCAGGGTGTGCCTCATAATATTCCAAAGTGTCCAATATTACTGTCATATTATCTTTAATTTGTCTCTTTGGCAGAAATCCATTTTGGTCAGGATGAATAAAATTATTTAAATATGTTTTGAGTTTCTCTGCCAACATTGACGTGAAAATTTTATAATCTGCATTTAATAAAGAGATGGGTCTATAATTCTTAATTTGTAATGGATCAGTCTCTTCTTTTGGAATAAGTGTAATGCAGGCTTCTGACCATGTTTTAGGTATCTTCTTCGTTAACATAACTTCAGTCATGACTTCTAGCAATGGAAGGTTCAGCAATTCTTGTAATGTTTTATAGAATTCTGCCGGAAGTCCATCTGGGTCTGGTGCCTTCCCATTATTTTGTTTCTTAAGTGCTTCGGTTAACTCAATCATGGTTATATTGCTTTCTAACATTTTTTCAATCTCTTTAGGTATCTTAGGTAAATTAGCATTCTGTAAATACTGTTTAACTCTTTCCTCCTCAATATTCTCTTGCTCCTATAATTTCCCATAAAAGTCTCGAATGATTTCCTTCTTCTCTTTATTGCTGTGGCAAACTTGACCTTGATCAACTGCGGTATTTTCCTTGATTCTTTTTTCTTTCTCAATTTGTATGCTAACCATCTACCTGTTTTGTTTTCATCCTCAAAATAATTCTGTTTAGTACTTCTAATTTTCTGTGCTAATTCTTCTTTCTCTATTAAACTCATTTTATGTTTAATTGTATCCAGTTTTAGCTTAATGTCTTTTTTCTGTGGCGTTTTCTGTAATTCTTTTTCCAAGTCTTTTATACTCATCTTCTAAAGCTTCCGTGGCTTGCCTTTTCCTGATATTCCTTTTCCTTGTGTAGACTATTATCAAGCCTCTAGCATATGCCTTCATTGTGTCCCATACATTCTGGATTGAAGTGTCTTCTTTTTTATTTTCTCTAAAGAAAAAAGCCAATTCTTTCTCCATCTGCTGTATAAAATCCTTCTCCTTTAGAATAGTATTATTTAACATCCATCTCGATCTTCTTTTTTGTCCTTTCCATTTAATTGTCACTGGATTGTGATCTACCCAAGTATTTGTTTCGATATTTGTTTCTTGAATATTAGATATTAGTTCTGTTGAAGTCCAAATCATATCTATTCTGGTCCATGATAAATGTCTATTTGAGTAAAAAGTGTATTGTTTGGTTTTCACATTTCTTTCTGTCCATATATCTTTTAAGTTTATTTCATCTATCATTTTAGAAAAGGATTTGGGGAGAGTCTTTCTATTTTGCTTTGTTATTGTTGTTGCTATATAGTCCAGTTTATTGTCTACAATTCCATTGGAATCTCCCATCATAACTATATTGATATAGTCCAATTCAATTATTTTCATATGTAATTTTTTATAAAATTCTTCTTGTTTTTCATTTGGAGCATAAATTGCAATCAAGAGTGTTTTCGTATTATTATCCATTATTTCCACCATTAATACTCTTCCATCTTCATCAGTATAAATCAGTTTTGCTAAGATGGTCTCTTTAATATATAAAACCACTCCTCTTTTTTTACACTGAGTCAAAGAAGTAAATATTTTCCCTAATTTTGGTTGTATCAACAGTTGTTCATATTGTTTTTTGATATGTACTTCTTGCAGACAAATTATATCAAATTTTAGTTTCTCTAATCTGTGAAAAAATTTCCTTCTATTAACAGCTGAATTAAGTCCATTTATATTCATTGTAATCAGTTTTTTCTCTTCCATGATTATGCTTTATAATTAGGTTTGGCAGCTCTCGTAGATCTTGGTTCACATTGTTCTTTAATCTCTACCGATCCACCTACTGCGCATTCTTCTTTTTCAATCCCCATTTGATCATCTTGGAATTCAATTAGTGAAATCACTTTTTCTGCCTCCTCCCCTCCTTCCAGAAAATTCTGCATAAAATAATTCTGCTTACTCAATTGAATCAATTCTGTATCTCTGTTCTTGCCATGTAAATATTAAACCTTCTGGAATTAGCCATCTATAATTCACCTCTTTTTTCAATAGCATTTTAGTAAGAAATCGGTATTGTCTTCTCATCTGTCTCACTCTTCTGGGTATTTGCTTTAAAACCACAATCTCCTTGCCTTTATATTTCAATGTTTTCTCTGTTATCACTTGTAATATTTGTGTTTTAATGGCTTTTTTTATAAATCTGATATGAACTTCTCTTAGTAGGTTATTTCTCATCGCGTATCTTGTAAAAACTCAGTATACCTTATCTACTCCATCCATCATCTTCTCTTCTGTTATTTCCAAAGCTTCAGCCAATATTTCTATCATTATCCCAGCTAGATTTTGTCCTTTTTCTTCCTCGATGTTTTGAAATCTGAGATAGAATTCTGATCTGTCCATCTCCTATTTCAGCATCCCACTTTTATCTTGTTCAACCACTGTTAATCTGCTGTCAATATCTCCAATCTTCTTGTCTCTTTGTTTATCTTCTTCAATTTTTTGGAATCTCTCATCATACTTCACCATCATTTGTTGAATATTCTTGACCTTTTCATCAGTTTTCTCTGTTCTTTGTTCAATATTTTCTGTTCTTTGCTCAGTATTTTTTATGCTCTTTTCAATGGTGTCTGATTTTATTTTAGGGTCTTGGATTCCTTGCATAATCAACTGTAGTGTCACTCTTTCTTGATCTTTGTCTTACTTTAACATTGTTTGAATTTGACATTGTCCTCCAGATGGTAGGGAGGCGGAAGTAGAAGTTGAGGAGCCAGAAGTTATAAACTTCCTACTCATTGTAAACAATTCAAGATCGTCACGTTCTTCTAAACCCTAATCCAATTATGGAATAGCCAATTATAATCCAAAATGAAAAATAAAAATGGTAAAGAGAAAAGCCCAATAATATTAAAAAGAAAAGGAGAAAAAAATTTTTAAGGTTCTTCTTAACCTTAATCCAATCAATAATTAAGTTGAAAGGAAGGAGAAAAATAAAAAGGTTTAAAAAGAGCAGTAAAAAAATTTGAGAAATTAAAAATAATTCTTCAGGTTCTTCAACACCTTCATCCAATTTAGAATTCTCAAATTTAAAAAAGTATAAAAGTGGACCAAAAGAATAGATCAAAAAATAAAAAATCCCAAAGAAGAGAGGAAAAAAAAAAAGAAAATTTTGAGGCTTTCCCTTTAAAATATTAAGCAAAGATGGAAATATTACAAAAATATAGTTTTTAAAAAGAAAAAATGAACAGGACAGCGGGTAAGGGGGGGGGGGATAGCACAACTTAAAAAAATAAAAGACACACTGCACTTTATTTAGTTATCCAAGGCTCTTGTCATAACTCTCTCCAAGCTTCAAAGCCAAGTTTCAATTGTTGATAGAAATCCAGAAGAACACCTGCAATAATACTCTCCCGTGCTCTTCCCTCTATCTTATCACGTAGCAATGTCCTTGAAAAATAATTTCAAAGCTTTCTTTCTGAACTTTCTCAGCTTCGTATAAAATATTTTCAAGCCTCTAGTTGGCAGTGTTACAAAGTTTCTTTACTCTCACTCTACCCCTCCTTTCCCAGACAAAACGTAATAAAAATTTAAAAGAATAAAAAACAAGTATATAAAAATATCTAAAGGGAGTCTCTAACCTAAAATATTACAAAGTCAAAAAAGAAAAGAAAAAATAGATATAAATAGAGAAAAAACCAGTCCAGTTAGCAAGTGCAAAATCACGATAGAAGTTCAGCCAAAAAAAAAAAAGCAAAGCCTTACTTTGACACTTCTGTTTAAAAAACGCCACTTATTCAGTTATGTCAAAACTTTTACAGATTCTTTTCTTCCCCTTATGGTGTCCTTTAAGGTTCTCACCAAACTGACACACTTTCTCTTTCAGCCTCTTCCATTCGGAGCTGTCCCAACTTCAGCAGCTTTGATGGCTGCCTCTCTGCCACTGGCAAAAGGGCTTCTCCTGAATCAACCAGGGACTTTGCGATATCCCTGGGATCTACAGGACGCACTCTTCACTATCACTGTCTCTTCGGGATGGTTAAGTCCATTTAACTATGGGGCAAAGTTAAATGGACTTAACCATTTAAGGGGCAAAGATATCAGCTACAATCTCAGACCTCCGAGATTGCATGCAGTATCGTCGCGACGCCAGCTCCTCCTTCTCCAGGTTGTTTCTAAGTGGAGGATGATGGATTGGTTAATAATTTATTCCATTACTTTACAGGTGATGCAGGATTAACAGATTGGTCTGTACATTTTCAACTAGGCTGGGATCTGCCTTTTTGAAGATGAGGATGACCATGGCTTATGACCATAGTTTTGACAAGGAGCTGGTCCTGAAAGATTTTTCAAAGATTATGCTTAGAGGTTCGGCTTTGGCAGTGGATAGCTTTTTAAAGAAGTAGGCACATGTTCCGTCCAGTCCAATAGATAGAGATGGTTTTAGACTGCGTAATGCTTTTTCAACATTGTCTTCTGTAAAATCAATATGTTTAGATCATTGTAGTTGTCTGTGGTTCAACTAGGAAATACTGGGCATGATCCATTGCTGTTTACAAATACTGAGCCAAAGAATGTGTTAAAGAGGTTGGCTTTAATACTGTCGTCGTTGTAGTCTTTAGCATTAGGTCCTTTCAGGGGTGTGATGGACCTTGAGTCTTTTAGTTTGTTGTTTACAAAATTGTAGAAAGCATAGGTGGAATTGGTGCGTGGAAGGTTTTCTTCTTCTTTAATGTGATAATTGGTGTATTCAGTTTTTATCTGGTGGCATAAATTTTTGTATTGGCTTTTGAAGTTGTCAACGTGACCAGATTTGTTTTTCTGCCAAAGTGATTTCTTTTTGGATTGAAGCTTTCTTATTATTATTGGTAAAAAAAATTTCTGGTTTTGGGAGTTGTTAATGGTACATATAGTTGATGACTCTTTTGACTTCAAGTAAAAGTATGTTGTAATGGTTTTCTACATTATTGCATCCAGAAAATAGAAATTGCCAATCAAGGGATGAGAGATTGTTGTTTTAAGATAATAGTTGCCTTTTTTGAAATTATAATTGGGGATTCCATTGTTGTTATGATTTTTGTGTGGACGTATGTTGAGACAAAAGTCAATCATGTTGTGGTCATTATTGGAAAAGGGTTCTTTAATTTGTATTCCATTAATTGAATTCAAACTATTGCAGAAGATGAGATCAAGGCAGTTATTAAGCCTAGTGTTGTTGGTTACTAGTTGTTCTAGTCCCAGATTTGTTACTGCATAGTAGAAGGTTGCATGTGATGGTTCAGTTGTACATTTGTTAAGGGTCCAGTTAATATGAGGTAGATTGAAGTTACCAAGAAAGATAAAAGCGTGTGGGCAGGATGCTGCCCATGTTATTAGTGTATTTAGCTTGTTTAACATAGTAAGAACTGAAATGTGATATTTAAGGACAGTTCACAAGCAATTGTCTCAGGAAGAGTAAGCTCCTGGGTAACTTGGATGTTTTTTAGATGTAAGGACTTTTTATAGAAGATAGCAACACCACCTCCTCTACAGATTTCATGATATGATTGGTAAACATGATAGTCTCTTCCTGTGGTAATGGAGTCAGGGAGAGATGCGTTGAGCCATGTTTCACAGAAAAATATAATGTTGAATTTAGCCATATTTAGTAAGAGGAGAAATTCAGGTATTTTATTTATAAGGCTTCTTGCATTGAGTAGCTTGCATTTAAGGCCAGTTGTGGTTGGAATAGAGGTAGTTAGGGGCATGCACGCCTGGTTCAGCACGAGGTGGAAAGTACTATCTCCCTCACCAAGCCTGCAAGAAAGGGGTGGCAAGCGCTAGCTGAATTTTCTGAGTCAGCAAAGCAAAGCAAAATGGAAAAAAAAATCCAGCAATTGTTTTGTTTTAGCAGTGATTTGATGTATTCTTACTTTCAGAATACATGATAGGAAAAGTACTACTTAAAGTCAAGACGAATAAAATAGATAACAGTGATACAGTTCTGGGAATTTTTGGAAGTTACTAGACCAGGGGTCACCAACCTTTTGGTTCTCAGGGTTGTAAGTTCATAATTTTAAATCCCATGGACCACTAATACAAATCCACTCACTGAAGCTCCTGGACTCCCAGTGATGGGATGGGATCATTCGGGCACTTAATTTGGCCGCCTGTTTCTGCAACCTTAAAGGTTCAAAGAGTCATTTGGACCCGTTTCCCTCAGAAAACAAAACACTGGGATCTCTCTCTCTCCCTTCCTCCCTCTCTCTCTCTCACACACACATCTCTATCTCTTTCTTGCTCTCGCTCTCTCTTTCTCTGAATCTCTCTCATCTCTCTCTCTGTATCCTCTCTCTCATCTCTCCCCCTCTGTCTTTCTGTCTCTCTCTTTCATCTCTTTTTCTCTCTCTCTGATTCTCTCTTTCTCTCATCTCTTTTTTGGTGTCTCACCTTTTCTCATTCTCTTTCATCTCTTTCATCTTCTCTCATTCTTTTTCTCCTCTCTCTCTCTCTCTCTCACACACACATTCTGATTCTCTGGTACTGTCTGAGTTTCCTGGGTGCTTCTTCGGCCTTTGTTGGTGCTGGACGTATATCTGAGTCGCTCGGGGAGATGCATGACCTGCTCTTTGCCCCAAGACACTTGCCTGACCCGGCTGCAGCCAATGCTCTGCATCATAATGGGCTTCAGGAGGAGGAGGGGACGCCATCTCTCCCATTGTGAAGTGCACTAAATTTAACTGTGCTGCAAGAGCAGTGGGCAGGCCATGGAGGCACCAACAGCAACAGTGAAGAGAAACAGCTGGGTTGGGTCACTGTCTTGGGGCTGAGAGGAAGTCACATATCTCCCCATGCAACTGAGGTGTGCGGAGCACCAACAAGGACTGGAAGAAACGCCCATGAGACAGAGCAAGAGATGAAGCTTTGCTCCTGCTCTGGAATATGGAGCAAATCTCCATCCCCCACCCTTCCGTTCTCACACCAGGCGAGGAGTGATGGGGAGGGCAAGGGGCAGGGCCAGCCAGTTGTGGATTCAGCCAACCAATTGGTGACCTCTGTACTAGACAGTAACTATTAGGTGATCATTTCACTTAACTAAACAGGCAGAATAATCACAATGGTCAAAATATCAGTGGAAGTGGAAGTGATGTTCTCGTTTGTATTGGTCTCTCCATTGAATTTCCATATGAGAAACTGGCAAAAAATGGAGGAAACTTGCCCTGCCATGCCCTGAACACATCATCAGGATCTGAAATGTTTTTCCACTCTGCAGGAGGATGTCACTCCATCAGTGGAGTGCAGAAATGGAATTCAAATCTTCAAAATCTGAGCTCTTGTGTCAGGGGGGACTTGATATCCTCCCAAGGGTGGAAAAATAAAATTAAGATCCTGATGATTTGTGGTCTGTTTCCATGGCCTTCCGAACAAGTTCCCTTCTGAGTTGTGGAGGAATGCTTTTGGTGAAGTGCAAAAACAGATATCATAATTTGAATTCTGTTTTTGCACTCTGCCAGAGGTTTTCGTTTCCATGTAAAGAAGGAAGCTGAATTCCTTTGCCAGACATCTCATTTTCAGCCAGCCCCTGGAAAAGAAAAATATATGAAAGTCAAGCAGAATGTGGAGAGACAGCATGCTATACAAGAAATGTGGGAACCTCAGGTAAGTGAGAGAGGCCCGAGAAATCCAGCACATATCATGCAACTGTTTCTCTGTGAGAAGGTAAAATTAGTTTCAGCTGCTGAATCAAACTACCTGGGCTCCCAAGCTTCCAGTCACCACTTCCTCCTTAAATAGGCTACTATTAGCTCAATGACCACATTCAAATAACTGCAACCTGAGCGCTAGAATTGTGGTTACTAAAGGCCTGGTCCCACTGCACCAACGGATGCAAAGAGGATATAAAACGTTAAAAAAAGCTTGCCATCCGTTGGAAAACACTATGCATCCATTGTGTACTCACTGCATATGTGTTTCATACGCTTTATCCGTCGAGCATCCGTCCACTGAGATTTCATCCACGCGAGATGTTTTGAGCTGCACAAAACTTTGTGAACGGATGAACTTTCCGCCATGTACGATGTACATCCGCAACATATACGGGCAACAAATGTTCTGTGTCCGTTATCATCCATTAAACGTCCGCTGTATCCTCTCTGCATCCTCTGCATCCTCAACTCACATCCACTGCAGCTTAAAACAGAAAGAGGGAGGAAACAAAAGGTACATGGAACGTATACACAGCATTAGTAGCACAGAAATAGAAAGGATGTAAGCGTATGCATCTCGTATATAAAGTATTCAAAATGGACAAAACGTTTGTATCTGGGATGTATCTCGTATATTTAGGATGTCTGCAGTATGTCTAGAGTATGTAGAAGGAAGGCCCCATAGCGGACAACTGATATTTTCTATAAAAAGGGGGAGAAAATCATCTGGATCGCTGGGATGGTGGACCATACAGTCCCACTATGGTTGCACTGGAGGTTTATCTATCCCACAACTATCTTTATCTATTCCACAAGCATGTAAAGGCTTAACCATTTTTTCAAAAATTTCACCAACATTTTATTAAGTAAACAAAATGAACCAAGTAAACGAAGTGTCTTAAGCAAAGATAACCTTTATTAACTTTCTTAGGTAAATTTTATGACTTTATTAAATAGGCAAAATGAACCAAGTAAAGTGTCTTAAGCAAAGATAAACTTAACAAGTAAACAACTCAGTCTCTGACACTATTCTCAGTCACTCTGAGTCATGTCCATGGTCTCAGCTGTTAAGCGGGCAGGGACTGTGGAGGTGGCTGTGGCTTGAGTGCTGGTCTGAGGCACCATTGGGGTGCTTGACCCTGAGAGTACAACGGGATGGTGTGTTCAGGAAGCTATCCAAGAGCTGACTCAGTCCCGTGAGGTTGAAAGGCCCTTCATCAAGGACTTGAGATGTCAGGCCCAATACTGATGACAGATTGTCCATTGACGGGCTTAGCTGTGGGGTGGAGGAACGGTTGGGAGGAGTGTAGTGGGGCTGTCTGGTCTGCAGCTGGGTGAGGACTAGCATCTGTGCTGTCCGATGAACCTGCGCCTGGACTGGAAAGTTCTGCTTGTGCTGTGGGAAGTCCTGGTAGTCATAGCCTTGGTAGGGGAGGGGCTGTTGAAAGCCGTGGAAGGGCTGTAACAACGTCTGGGGTGGAGGAGCAGACCTGGACCGGGTAAGAGCAACTTCAGCTGGGCCTTGAGGATTGTGCAGAAGTGCTGTGATCTTCTGCTTCATCACCTGATACTGGGCCTCAGCAGGTCCCTCAGGGTCTGGCTCACGTAGGTGATGAAGGTGTTCCGGCCCGAGGATGCTCTGTCCAAGTGGATCAGCTGAGAGAGCAGTTCTGTGCTGGTCTTCATTGTGTCCCTGATCTCCAACAGCACACTCTGGTCCTGCCCCTCCAGTCTGCCTCTCTGCCTGCATCCTCTGGAGCTGGGGGTGGGGGTGGGTTGGCCTCTGGTGGCTGCTGCTTCTTCCTCCATTTGTGACAGCAGGGCGTTATCCTCCACAGGATCCTCCAAGTCCACCGGCATGGGGAGTGCAGCTGTCGGGGGGGGTCTCTGCTGTGGGGCCCTCTGAAGACACCTGTCTGGACAGAGTAGCTGGCTCCTGGTTGGAAGAGGATTAACTGTCTGTGGGCTCTCTGAGCGAGAGGGGTCTCAGAGGGGCTGCTTCTCAGTGGCGGATCTTACCCTCCAGGAAACTGCACTTGGCCATGACATACATCTCCCGATCAGTGAGCTTGACAGGGCCTTCAGGGGCTTCAGCAGCAAGGCCTTCAGAGGCTTCAGCAGCAGGGCCTTCAGCAGCAGGGCATTGAGGGCCACCACAGCAGCAGCACCAGCAACAACTTCAGAGTCAGTGCCAGGGGGTGGGATGCTGGTTCTGGCCTTCTTCACCTTGCCAGGGCTTGAACGAGTAGGCACGGGCTTCCTCTTCTTGCCTGACTGATGAACCATGGTGTTCCTGCAAGATGTATGTGGCAGCACATCTTTTCCCTGTTTGCTGACTGCGTGCATGCTGCATCCTTTTATATCCGTGGAGCTGACACATTTCATACTCCCTGCATGCTCAGTGAACTCTTTGCATCCGATATACATCCACGCGGCATCCCCTTTGCTTCCTATAGGTGTCCATGATGCATCCGCTTCATCCGCTATGCATCCGCCCCTTCCGCTATATGTCTGCTTCAAAATTCTCCCCCAGAACCCCTTCGGATGTGTCATCCGCTTCCATCCACTTTCATCCACTAGATTTCTGATGAACATCCGTTTAACATCCCCGGTACATACTACCTACGTCCGTTCTTTTCCATTCTGTTTATGCAAATTTTTGCCACTTTTTGGAGCATATGACAATGGATGGAGCCACCCCCGAAATTTTGCTCATCCGCTGTGTCCTTTATGCTTACGTTTTGTGTCCATTGGCCAGTGGGACCAGGCCTTTAGAAAAAACTTTCTGACAGTGAGAACAATCAACCAGTGGAACAGCTTGGAAGTTGTGGGAGGATCATCACTTGAGACTTTCAAGAAGACATTGGACTGCCATTTGTCAGAAATGATGTAGGGTCTCCCGCTTGGGCAGGGGGTTGGACTAGATGACCTACAAGGTCTCTTTCAACTCTGATTACCTGTTATCTGAAGCAGTTGTGACATCTCATTTTATGACTGCTTTGCATAATGACTGAGATTCTGAGCTCAATTGTGATAATAAATTAACTTTAGTTTTCTAACTACATTCCCGTTATACATTCTCTTGTCAAACTAAAAGTTTAGGATCAAGTTTCCACAAGGAGTCACAGCTTTTTGCCACTTAGAGATATTCTAGTCCCATCCTTTATAATGGTACAGAAAATTTATAACAGTATGATTTTCTGTTGGTTTTGGTATAGAAGAAGTATGGTAAAACACCTATGTAGATATATATGATTGAAAGCAAAACTGGAAAAGAAGGAAAGAAGCCGTGAAACATTTCTGGAAAAGGCCTTTGATTAAGATTTGGATTTTTAGAAGTAGTAAGTTTAGACAATTTTCTGTGCTAAAAATATCTTTTTTGTTCTGCTGTGGAAATATTTTTTTCCTTATTTTTCTGGAGCCGCCCCCTGCCCTCACAGACAGATGATATCAAAATTTGCTAAGTATTTCTCCAAAATAGGAGATAGGGTCATAATATGAAGACTCAAAAAATTTCTGGAAAAGGAGGTTAACCTCACCTTGTTAGTGCAACCATTTCCTACTCAACTTTCTTTCCCATATTTAAAGTTTCTTTTTTCAAGGGCAACCTATTTGTGTACATTGATACTTAATATCTTTTCCAGAGAGAACAGCTTCCAGCTCCTGAAGATGACAGTGGAAGTGATAAAGAAGATGAACAACCACGGGTGATTGTTCTGAAAAAAGGAGATCTAATTGCAGAAGAAGTTGCAAAGATCAAAAAGGAGATCAAAGAGATCACAGGTATATTACGGAATTATTAATTATTGCACCATTTGTCCTCTAGGAAAAGGCAGAATGCAGTGTTGCTGTAGCAAGAGTCAACCCATTAATTTAGTTTTACACCCTTTGCAGGTGTCTGAAGTTTTTTTTAAAATAGTTATCCACTAGGTTTTGCAAGCTTTATGATTGCAAAAATTAAAATTAAGAAAACCAGAAAATTCTACTTGCTACAAAGTTGCTGAGAAACAGGACTTATTTGATCAGCTGTAGAATTATAATTAGAGTAAAAGTATTTTGAAGTGCCTTTTTGTAGGATATCCTTATTTGTTAACTTTCTTTTATACAATGCTGACCAATTTCCTTATAATCCCCATTTATATGACCAACAAAGTCATGACTGAGTCACTGGTTTGAGATAGCTAAAGGGCCTGTCACATAGGCCGACGGATGCAAAACGTATGTAAAAAGGACACAGCGGACGAGAAAATTTTCCATCCATTGTTATCCGCTCTCAAAAGTGCCCCAAATTTGCATAAGCAGAGCGGACAACAACGGAAAGGAACAGACGGGGAGAGGATGTAGTGAGTATGTAAAGCGGATGCTCCACGGAAGCCTAGCGGATGGAAGCGGATGGAAGAGGATGGCACATCCGCAGGGCTTCCGGGGGAGCACAGCGAAGCAGACGCGCAACAGAAGGAACGGATGCCTAGCGGATGCCTAGCGGATGATGCGGATGCAGAGCGGAAGCCTAGCGGATGCAAAGCGTTCACTGCGCATGCAGGTAGGATGCATTGTGTCAGCCCCTCGGATATAAAAGGAGGCAGCTCGCAAGCAGGTCACCATTCAGAGGAAAGACCTGCTGCCAGACACAGCTCCAGCCAACAACCATGGGGAAGAAGAGGAAGCCTGTGCCTACTCCTGCCAGCCCTGGCAAGAACGACAGGACCACCATCCCACCCCCTGGCCCTGACTCTGCTTCTGCTAGGGCTTCTGCTGCTCGGGCTGACTCTTCTGGTGCTGGGGCTTCTTCTGGCACTGCTCCTGGTGCTGGTGCTTCTGCTGGTGCTTACTTTGCTGGTGCTGCTCCTGGTGCTGGTGCTTCTGCTGGTGCTTACTCTGCTGGCGCTGCTCCTGGTGCTGCTGCTTACTCTGCTGGCGCTGCTCCTGGTGCTGCTCCTGGTGCTGCTGGTCCTGCTGGTGCTCCTGGTCCTGCTGATCCTGCTGGTGCTGCTGGTGCTTACTCTGCTGCTGCTGATCCTGGTGCTGCTGGTCCTGCTGGTGCTGCTGGTCCTGCTGGTGCTGCTTTTGCTGCTACTGTTGTTGCTGCTGCTGCTGGTGGTGGTGTGGTGGAGCAGCCCCTAGAACCTCGAAGCCCCTCTGATGAGGGCCCAAATGGTCCTGCCAGAGGGAGGAAGAGGCATACACAAGAACGGGAGAGGAGGCAATACTCCAGCGAAGAGGAACATGAGGATGAGGTGCTCGAATGACTGAGGGAGAACGAGTACCTATGGCGGAAGGGACATAGGCTCTATTGAGACACCAAGAGGAAGCAGGCTGCTTGGAGAGAGAAGGCAGAGAGCCTGGGCTACACTTCGGAGGTCGTCCTCGGGTGGTGGAAGCACATGCACACCTGGTCCGGGAAGCTGCACCTCAAGAAATCTGGCCAGGCCACGTTCAAGCTTACCAACCGGGAGACCTACATGATGGCCAAGTGCAGCTTCTTGGAGGGTGAGATCCACCACCAAGGAGCAGCCCCTCTGACAACCCTCTCTCTCAGGCAGCCCACAGAGAGCCAGTCCTCTTCTGGCCAAGAGTCAGCTCCTGTGTCCAGGCAGGTATCTGTGGAGTGTGCCACGACGGAGACCCCCCCCAACAGCTGCACTTCTCGTGGCGGAGCGCATGGAGGACCCCCTGACGCAGTGGGAGCAAGGAGAGGGCACTTCTACCAGAGACCAACCCACATCCACCCCCAGCTCCACCTCCACAGAAAGCAGGCAGAGAGGCAGACCAGAGGGGCAGAGCCACACTGTCCTCTTGGAGATCAGGGACACCATCAAGAGCAGCGTAGATCTCCTCTCTCAGCTGGTACACTTCGACATACCATCCTCTAACAGAAAGCGCTTCATCACGTACGTGAGCCAGACCCTCATGGAAATGCCCGAAGCCCAGTACCAGGTAATCAAGGAGAGGATCACAGGTCTTCTGCACCACCCTCCAGGCCCATCTGAACCTGCTCTGACCCACTCCAGGTCTGCTATTCCATGCAAGGTGATGTCACAGCCCTTCCAAAGCTTTCAACAGCCCCTCACCTATCAAGGCTACGGCTACCAGGAGTTCCAGCAGCACAGGCAGCCCTTCCCAGTCCAGGCACAGGTTCCTCGCTTGCCACAGATGCCATCGACGCCACAGATGCCACAGATGCCTCACCTCGCTCAGCAGCAGACCAGACAGCCCCACTACACTCCTTCCTCCACCCCACAGCCAAGCCCGGCCTCAGAACATCTGTTATCGGTCTTGGGACTAACATTCCATGTCCTGGAGGAAGGGCCTCTCAACATCACGGGACTGAGTCAGCTCTCTGAGAGCTTCCTGCACACACCATCCCCTGTTGTCCTCTCGGGGCGAGGCACCCCAATGGTGCCTCAGACCAGCACTTCAGCAGCAGCCACGTCCAGAGCACCTGGACCCTTCACCCCTGAGACTATGGGCACGCCTCAGAGTGACTGAGAAGAGTGCCAGACACTGGGTTGCTACCTGTTGACTTTATCTTTGCTTGGGACACTTTACTTGGTTCATTTTGCATTTACATTTTGTTATTAATAAAGTTTATCTTTGCTTCACACATTTCCTTCAGTTCTTTTAGTCAATAAAGTCTTGGTGGAAACTTTTAGAAATGGTTTAAGCCTTTGCATGCTTGTGGGATGGGTAAGGATAAAGTGGGATGGGCAGGGATACCTGTGGGATGGATAATAGCTGTGGGATGGGTTAGGATAGCAGTGGAATGGGCAAGGATACCTGTGGGATGGGTAATAGCTGTGAGATATATAAGCCTCCAGTGTAAGCATAGTGGGACTGTATGATCCACCCTCTCAGGTGCCACACCTATGGCCCTTTATTATCAATAACAATGTAATCATTGATCCACACATTTCAACAGAAATACAACTCTTTATTAAATGCTTCATTGTAGGGCCACTCAACATACATGGCAAAATCTCATCCGTGTGATGAGACAGGCTGAAGGAAGCATCCATTAAGCATCTACCATCCTGTCTTGCCACTCCACTGCTCCAGCTGGGGAGTTGCACCAGTGTTTCAGGAGGTTGCGCTGCTTCTTCCCTTCACGTGAAGCTCTGTTGGGGCCTTGCACATCCACAGTATCTATCAGGTTTCGCCCTTGTTGTGCAGGATGCAGCAAGCTTCCACTTTGTTCCTCACGGTCTCTGGGCAATGCTGCATGGTGGTGAAAAATACCTGGAACCTGTTGGCCAGGATGCCAAAAGCGTTCTCCACCACACGCCTTGCCCTGGATAGCCTGTAGTTGAAGATCCTCTCTTCACAGGTGAGGCATCTGGAAGTGTAGGGCTTCATGAGGTAGGTTCTGAGGGACAAGGCGTCATCCCCCATGATGAAGTAGGGCACATTTTGTGTGTCGTTGGGCAGGGGGTCTGGATCTGGGAAGCCCATGATGAGGTTGCGTTCCAGACCCTCCTTGAGGTCACTGGCGTTATCTACCTGGGCATCTGAAGCTGACCCATTGCCTGAAGCATCGATGTACATGAACTTGTAGTCAGCATCGACCATGGCAAAGAGGATAATGCTGAAGTTGTGATAAGTGGTTGTAGTTGTGATAAGTGGACCCTGAGTTGGCTGGAGCTTTGGAGGCCACATGCTTCCCATCTATGGCTCCAATGGTGTGGGGGAAGTTCCACTTCTGATACCAGTGCTCTGCAACTTTCTTCCAGCCTTCTTCAGTGAAGAGGCACTGGAGGAGCTCCTCCAGGTATTCTTCGATGATGGCCTGCACCACTTCTCTGACCACAATGCTGATGGTGTTGTGTGGCACCCTCCAGGCATACTGCATGCTCCTGTACGTTGTCCCGGAGGCCAGGTGGCGCAGAGTCAGTGCCACCTTGAGCCCAGGGTCCAGGCTGGGCCGGAAGTTGGTGTTTGCCTTGGTCAACCTGGGTCTCAGCCACTCCACAACTTCATCAAACATGACTGGCAGCATCCTCATGAAGTTCTGGAATGCACAAGTGTTTTCGTTCCTCAGCTCCACCATCAGCTTGTTATACAGTCCATACTCGGCTCTTCTCTCGATCCACTTCTTGGACACCTCCTTTTCTTCACGTAGAACAGGTGAAAGAGCCTGTAGATGGCTTTGCGCTGTTGTAGAACGATGACTGCTACCAAAAGGAGGATGTGATGATCCATGGTGAAGATGACTGGATGCTGTGGAAGAGCAAGAGCAAGAGCAAGGCTGAAGAGGTCTGCACCGCAGGGCTGCTGGACTAAAAGTGAGATCCAGGTGATTTCCTCCCCCTCTTTATAGGAAATATAGGTTTTCCCCAAGGTGTCCTTTTGCATCCTCTCGGCATCCTGCAGACATACATACATCCAAGATACGTCCCCTATATGAACGTTTTTTTCCGTTTTAATGCTTTGTATGCGAGCTGCATCCGCTTTCATCCTTTCTACATCTGTGCTACTAACGCTGCATGTCCGTTCCGCATCCGTTTCACTTCCTCCCTGTGTCCGTTTTCCGCTGGAGCGGATGTGAGTTGCGCAGATGCCTAGCGGATATAGCGGATGCGTAACGGATGATGACGGACGTATAACGGATGTTCCCCGTATACGTAGCGGATGTATAATGGACGCGTTGGATACATTTTCCACTCAAAAAGTTTTGTGCAGCTCAAAACTTTTTGAGTGGATGAAATGTCAGTAGACGGATGCTGGACGGATAGAGAGCATGAAAAACGGACGCAGTGAGTACAGAACGGATGCATCGCGTTAACCAACAGATGACAAGTGTTTCTCTCCATTTTACATCCTCTTTCCATCCGTTCGTGCTGTGTGACGGGCTTAAGATAGCTGACGCAGTCTTCTTGTTTCGAAGACGACAAATTCTTACACTGTTTTTCCAGCCAAATATTGTATGTATTACTTTTAAGAACTTTTAAGTTCAGGTAATTAAATCTTTTTAATCATACTTTGGGAAAACGTAGAACAGATTTTTTTAATGGAACTGTGTTTAGCTGTTATATGATTATTTTACAAGCATAAATAATCATTTGTGTTTGTAAAATAATCTGAGAGCAAAACTAACTTCTAAAATAAAATTACTTAAATTAATGTAGTGTTTTCTTTTTTTACACTTGAACCCTGAAGAGAATTGCTATCTTATTTTTTGAATAGAATAGAACAAAACTGGAAAGGACTCTGGATATCTTCTTGTCCAGCCCCCTGTTCAAGCAGGAAAATCTGTTCTGACCAAGGCTTATTGAAACACTAACAAACACACGTTAGTCCCAAAGCCCTTTTATTTCAAAGAAATAAAATGAATTTTATTCATTCACAGCCCGTAATGAGTCTCAAACAGTTTGTAAAGAGTCCCATGGTAGTCTGACAAAGTCCTTCAGGATAAGCCTGATAAGCACACAACTTTATCTTCCTTGAAATGCTGCCAATGACTAAATTTCCAATTAGTTATACAAGGCCAAATGGAGCACAAATTCAACACAGAGCTTCAGTTTTTAAACCAACCAGTATGAACAAAGTTGCTTCCTGAAAAGATTCCTGTCCCTTTATGTCTTATATAAAGACATAAAGGGCCATTCACCTCCAAGTCTTACTCCTGAGTCACCCCTTTTGTCTTAACTGTTCTTGCTTTTTGGCAGCTCTGCACACGAGTGCACTGGGAACAGGCTTCCCTTGTTCCTCTGCCTTGCTGCTGTCAGATTCTGGAGGCTCCGGAGTCAGCACATAACCCTCACATGGCCCTGGCCCCATCTCTGTATCAGATGCAGGACCCTCATCTGAGTCCTCCCCAGGCTCCCAGACTAGCCCATGTTCCTCCCCACTATCTGACTCTGCTACCGTCTCTGCAGGCTGCTGGCACACCACAACAGAACCTATACTATTTCAGATGACTGTCTAGTCCAGGAGTGTCAAACTCTATTTCATTGATGGCCTAACAGGGTTGTGTTTGACCTCAGTGGACAGGGTAGTTGTGGACAGTTTGATGTCACTTGTGTCAGGACTGCCTGTGGTAGACCAAGCACACTACCAGAGAAAACAGGCTCCCGAGCTCTGTTTTTGGCTGTTACCCTCTTCCAGCAAAAATGGAGCTCGGGAGGGCCATGGCTGGTCCTTCACTGTTTTGGGGGGGGGGGGGGCGTGGGCCAGATCTAAGCACCCCATGTGCTGGATACAGCCTCCAGACCTTGAGTTTGACATCCCAAGTTTAGTTTCTTCTTTAAAACCTTCAGTGATAAAGCACCCACAATTGTCTTGACTATCAGAAAGTTTCTCCTTAATTCCAGGTTGCTTCTCTCTTTGGTTAATTTCCAACCATTTTTTCTTGTCCTACCATCTGGTGCTTTGTAGAATAATTTGACCGCTTTTCTTTGTGGCAGCCTCTCAAATACTGGAATACTGCTATCATTTTGCTCCTAAATTTTTGATTATGTTCAAATGCTAGTGATTTTGTTACTTGATCAAAGACTGAAAAGTCCAAAGTATGATATAGGAATTCTGTTTATCAAGTCCCAAGAATTACTCTTAGATAACTAATATACACTTATAAATATTTCTTTCTTTAGCGATGATGATGATACGATCAAGGTTTAAGCAAGAGTGTGCCCTTAGGAATGGCCATGCAAGTGAGCAAAGCCCCATCTGCACATACACAGGATCCACAGAAAAACTGTCCTCCATGGAAGCGGTCCCTGGTGCCCAAAAGAGTCCCTGGCCGCTGCTCTAAGATTAGTGGCATACTGATGTGGAAAGTTTAGTTCTGAAAGGAGAAAGTAAGCTGATATGTTAAAAGTATTGTTCATATATTAAGAGTGGGGCTACAATGGCTTAAGCCCCTGTCCCACTGCACCAACGGATGCAAAGAGGATGTAAAATGTTAAAAAAAGCTTGCCATCCGTTGGAAAAGGTGATGCATCCGTTGTGTACTCACTGCATACGTGTTTCATACGCTCTATCCCACCAGCATCTGTCCATTGAGATTTCATCCATGCAAGAAGTTTTGAGGTGCACAAAACTTTTTGAGCGGATGAACTTTCCGCCACGTACGATGTACATCCGCGACATATACGGGCAACAAACGTTCTATGTCCGTTATCATCTGTTAAACGTCCGCTGTATCCTCTCTGCATCCTCTGGACATCCTCGCAACTCACATCCGCTGCAGCTTAAAACGGAAAGAGGGAGGAAACGAAAGGAACACGGAACATCCACACTACGTTAGTAGCATGGAAATAGAAAGGATGTAAGAATATGCATCTCATATATAAAGGATTAAAACGGACAAAATGTTTGTATCTAGGATGTATCTTGGATATTTAGGATGTCTGCAATATGTCTAGAGTATGTAGGACACCTAGCGGAAAACCGATATTTCCTATAAAAAGGGGGAGGAAATCACCTGGATCTCAGTATGAGTCCAGCAGCCGTGGTGTACAGACCTCTTCACCCTTGGTCTTGCTCTTCCACATCATCCATTGTTCTCCACCATGGATCATGACAAAATCCATATGGTAGCTGCGATCATTCATCACCAGAACCAAACCCTGTTCAGACTGTTTCACCTTTTATACACAAGGAGAAGAAGGAGACGTCCAAGAGCTGTGTGGGTCCAAGAATGGATCGGGAGAAGAATGGAGTTTGGACTGTATGACCAGTTGATGGTGGAGCTGAGGAATGAAGACCCACGTGCATTTCATCACTTAATGAGGATGCCACCAGCCATGTTTGACGAACTTGTACAGCATCAGAGACCTAGGTTGACCAAGCCGAGCACCAACTTCCATCCCAGCCTGGACCCTGGACTGAAGGTGGCACTGACTCTGCACCACCTGGCCTCTGGAACCACATACAGAAACATGCAGTATGCATGGAGGGCGCCACATAACAGCATCAGCAAAATGGTCAGAGAAGTGGTGCAGGCCATCATCGAAGAATATGGGGAGCAGCTCCTCAAATGTCCCACCACTGAACAAGGCTGGAGGAAAGTTGCAGAAGAGTGGTATCAGAGGTGGAACTTTCCCAACACCGTTGGAGCCATAGATGGGAAGCACATGGCCTGCAAAGCTCCAGCCAACTCAGGGTCCACTTATTTCAACTACAAGGGCTTCTTCAGTATCATCCTCTTTGCCATGGTTGATGCTGACTACAAGTTCATGTACATCGATGCTTCAGGCAACGGGTCATCTTCAGATAGCCAGGTATACAATGCCAGTGACCTCAAGGATGGGCTGGAACGCAACCTCCTCATGGGTTTTCCAGATCCAGACCCTCTACCCAATGACACACAAGATGTGCCCTACTTCATCATTGGTGATGATGCCTTCTCCCTCAGAACCTACCTCATGATGCCGTACAGTTCAAGATACCTCACCCGTGAAGAGAGGATATTCAACTTCAGGCTGTCCAGGGCAAGACGGGTGGTGGAGATCGCCTTTGGCATCCTGGCCAACAGGTTCCAGATACTTCTCACCACCATGCAGCATCACCCACAGACTGTGAGGAGGATCGTGGAAGCTTGCTGCATCCTGCACAATCTCATGCGCACCCGCTACCCAGTGTTGCAGAACAGACTTGTGGACCGTCAACAAGGGAATAGGGACATGGAGCCTGGTGAATGGAGGCAAGGACGAAACCTAATAGACACTGTGGATGTACAAGGCCCCAACAGAGCTTCACGTGATGGGGAAGAAGCAGCGCAACCTCCTGAAACACTGGTGCAACTCCCCAGCTGGAGCAGTGGAGTAGCAAGACAGGATGATAGATGGTTAATGGATGCTTCCTTGAAGCTGTTGCATAACACCGATGAGACTGTGCCATGTATGTTGAGTGGTCCTACAATGAATAGGGCATTAATAAAGAGTTTTGTTTATTTTGAAATGTGTTGATCAATGAATAAATTGTTATTGATACAAAAGGTCCATATGTGTGTCAGCTGGGAGGGTGGACCATACAGTCCCACTATGCTTGCACTGGAGGTTTATCTATCCCACAACTATCCTTACCTATCCCACAAGCATGCAGAGGCTTAACCATTTTTTCAAAGTTTTCACCAACACTTTATTAAGTAAAAAGAATGAACCAAGTGAAAGAGAACCTTTATTAATAACTTTCTTAAGTAAACTGTATGACTTTATTAAATAAGCAAAATGAACCAAGTAAAGTGTCTTAAGCAAAGATAAAGTGAACAAGTAACAACTCAGTCTCTGGCACTATTCTCAGTCACTCTGAGTCATGTCCATGGTCTCAGCTGTTAAGCAGGCAGGGACTGTGGACGTGGCTGTGGCTTGAGTGCTGGTCTGAGGTGCCATTGGGGTGCTGGGCCCTGAGAGTACAACAGGGAATGGTGTGTTCAGGAAGCTCTCAGAGAGCTGACTCAGTCCCGTGAGGTTGAGAGGCCCTTCATCAAGTACCTGGGATGTCAGGCACAAGACTGATGACAGATTGTCCATTGACGGGCTTGGCTGTGGAGTGGAGGAAGGAGGTGTGTAGTGGGGCTGTCTGGTCTGCAGCTGGGTGAGGTGTGGCATCTGTGGCGTGCGATGAACTTGGGCCTGGACTGGGAAGGTCTGTTTTTGCTGTGGGAATTCCTGGTAGTCGTAGCCTTGGCAGGTGAGAGGCTGTTGAAAGCCGTGGAAGGGCTGTGACATCGCCTGGGGTGGAGGAGCAGACCTGGGCTGGGTCGCAGCAGGTTCAGCTGGGCCTTGAGGGTTGTGCAGAAGTGCTGTGATCTTTTCCTTCATCACCTGGTACTGGGCCTCGGGCATATCCCTCAAGGTGTGGCTCACGTAGGTGATGAAAGTGTGGTGGCTGGAGGATCCTCTATCCAAGTGGACCAGCTGAGAGAGCAGTTCTGTGCTAGTCCTCATTATGTCCCTAATCTCCAATAGAACAGTGTGGCTCTGGCCCTCCAGTCTGCCTCTCTGCCTGCATCCTGTGGGGGTGGGGGTACGTTGGTCTCTGGTGGCTGCCGCATCTTCCTCCATTTGTCAAAGGGGATCCTCCAAGTCCTCCGGCATGGGGAGTGCAGCTGTCGGTGGGGTCTCTGCCCTGGGGCCCTCTGAAGAAACCTGCCTGGACAGTGTAGCTGGGTCCTGGCTGGAAGAGGACTGGCTGTCTGTGGGCTGTCTGAGGGAGAGGGGTCTCAGAGGGGCTACTCCTCAGTGGCGGACCTCACCCTCCAGGAAGCTGCACTTGGCCATGACGTACATCTCCCGGTCAGTGATCTTGACAGTGGCCTGTCCAGATTTTTTGAGGTGTAGCTTGCCATACCAGGTACGCATGTGCTTCCACCATCCCAGGAGTACATTTGCAGTGTAGCCCAGGCTCTCTGCCTTGTTTCTCCAAGCTGCCTGCTTCTTCTTGGTGTCCCAATACAGTCTGTGGCCCTTTCTCCAGAGGTACTCGTTCTCCCTCAGCCATTCCAGCACCTCATCCTCATGGTCTTCGGAAACGGTGTACTGTTTCCTCTCTCCCTTCTCCTTCCCTTGCCTCTTCCTCCCTTTGGCATGGGCTTCAGCAGGGCCTTCAGGGGCTTGAGCAGCAGGGCCTTTAGGGGCTTGAGCAGTAGGGCCTTCAGGGGCTTGAGCAGCAGAGCCTTCAGCAGCAGGGCTTTGAGGGGCTTGAGGGCCTTGGGGCTGGTCCACCACAGCAGCAGCAGCAGCAGCAGCAGCAGCTTCACAATCAGTGCCAGGGGGTGGGATGGTGGTTCTGTCCTTCTTGCCAGGGCTTGAACGAATAGGCACGGTCTTCCTCTTCTTGCCTGACTGACGAACCATGGTGTTCCTGCTAGATGTATGTGGCAGCACATCTTTCCCCTGAATGCTGACTGCATGCGTTCTGCATCCTTTTATATCCGTGGAGCTGACCCAATTCATATTTCCCGCATGCGCAGTGAACGCTTTGCATCCGATATACATCCACTCGGCATCCGCTTTGTTTTCTGTAGGTGTCCGTGATGCATCCGTGTCATCCGTTATGCATCCGCCCCTTCGGCTATGTGTCTGCTTCGCAATTCTTCCCCGGAATCCCTTCGGAGGTGTCATCCGCTTCCATCCGCTGTCATCCACTAGGCTTCCTATGAACATCCACTTAACATCCCCGCTACGTACTACCCACGTCCGTTCTTTTTCGTTCTTTTCCATTCTCTTTATGCAAATTTTCGCCACTTTTGGGAGCGGATGACAACGGATGGAGCCACCCCCGAAATTTTGCTCATCTGCTGTGTCCTTTATGCATACGTTTTGCGTCCGTCAGCCAGTGGGACCTAGCCTTAAAGAAGGACACGGTCATCCAAGATCCTTCCCCAGAGGGAGAGGAGCAGGAGGATTATTTATTCACAGAAAAACATCAGTGGTGGATGCTGTGACTGTTCCCCAGATGTTTTTGAATGTTATTAAAAGACAGTGGGACTCCCAGGTGTGTACACTCATCCTAGTGGCTCGGAGACGACCCTATCTAATGTGGACCAGGACCTTTTAGACACTATTGAAGTGTGAAAGGAGTCCAGTGGTGGCCCTAGCATCCTCATCGCTTATTCCACCACCACATTAAGGATGTTTTAAAGGCGGAGGATCGGAAGGAAGAGATGGCACTCTGCAGAGCGCATCAAGCCAACACCTGAGCCATCAGAGCATCCACGACTCATTTTTCATATGTGCCTCTTTGAGGTGGCTGAGGCAGTTGCAGAGCAGAATTCCACCTGAGGACCTTAGGTGCATCAGGACCTAAACAAGATAACTGCCACAGTTCAATTGACTGCCAATGTCACTCTCACCTCAGCCAAAATTTTGTCCAGAGCCATAGCCTCATCTGTAACAGCACGTAGGCTCCTCTGGCTAAGAAATTGGCAGGTGGATGCCAGGAAGAAATGGAAGGTGGGGTCAGCTCCCTTTAAGGGAGAGGGGCTTTTGGGGGAGGCCCTGGACCCCTTTTTAATGGAGACCAGGGACAAGCAGAAATTCTGCCCTCCCAGGGGAGGCTTTTTAATACAGGTCTCTGCCTTATTACAGGAAGCTCTCCTTTAAACGGGGAGGCTGGGACAAGCTTTCCCCGTCAAATAGGCTCTTCTTCCAATGATCCTCCTCTTTGGCCGATAGACCAGCCTTTGCTGCCAGAGGACATCAGAGGGCAAGAGATCATTCCGGGGATCTAGCAAAACTTTTAGACGCAACATGTGATGCCAAAGCCATTTATCCCATAGGGCAGTGGTTGCCAACCGGTGGACCATCGCCCACTGGTAGTCCATGAGAAAATTTTGGTGGGCCACAGAAAAATGTCCCCCCAAAGCACCCCCAAAGCAATTAACTCAGGTTGTGCCCTAGATTATGGCCCGCCCACCCACTGCCTCCCACCCTTCAGCCAAGCACAAACCTGCAAAAAGCAGTGCAACCCTCGCCAGCAAGGACAAGGTAATAGTGCTCTTGCAGCAAGAGGGGCTGATGGCACAGGTGGGCGGAAGCAGTAATGGAGATGGCCAGAAGGTGCAGGAGCTCTGCACTACTTGCATTTGCGTGGCATCCCACACTGACCTCTTCTTCATTTGAACCCTTGCGTGAACCCAGCCTTCACGTGCAATGTGTCATTCCTAGTGGCCATCACATCGGCCAGGCGAATCTGAGTTGGCGGCCTTGTCAGTCAGAAAGGACCTTTGTGTGTTCCATGCAGACAGATGGTTCTATAGTTGGACCTTACTTTTTTGCTCAAGGTGAACTCCTTATTCCATCGTTCACAGAAGTTGATTTTGCCTGACTTTTGTCCAGAGCCTGGAAAGAAAATGACACACCTTGGACATTACATCAAATGAACCTCTTCCTTCAGGAAGACTGAATCCCTTTCAGTCATCAATTTTGGGCTGCAGGGTGATACTTTCCACCATGAGTCACTGGCTCAGTATTGCTAAAGCCTATGAGTTACAGGCTCTCCCTGTGCCCAGGAGAATCACTGAACACTCAACCAGGAATATGGCGACTACTGCAGCCTGGGCAATGCTGGCATCAGTTCTAGACATTTGAGCTACAACATGGTCATCTGTGACCCCATTCATAAGACATTATAGGATTGTCTTCTTTACCTCGGCTAAGGCATCCTTTGGTAGACGAGTCCTGTAGGGCGTTCATGTCGAGGTGGGGACTTCCAACCAATCCAGTTGTCACCCATAGGACAGCCAATAGCCAACTTTGGTATGTCCCATCCTGGATTCTCCCTTTGGTTCAGTGGAGAAGGGACATTGTTCCTATCTCACAGTCTTCTTCTCAGGGAGTCGAAGGGAGAATCCAGTCCCACCTTGTATTCTGTCTGGTCAGAATAAGGAGGAAATGGGGTTTTTTTTGTATCATCAAGTAAACTGTCTTTCAGAAGATGATGAACAGCTGAATTCACTTCAACTTTGTTCAGAACTGGGGCTCGTTACCGAGGGGGAGGGTGTCCTCAGTTTTCAACTCAGTCTGCAGAGCTGTGAGACTAGAGACTACCCATCCTGGATTCTCCTTTCGACTCCCTGAGAAGAGGCGTGTCAGGTAGGATCAATGCCCCTTCTCCATTGTGATGGAGATAGCATTCAGGATTGGGTGATCCGTCTCTGTTTGCTGATTGGACTGGGTCTGTCAAAACTTTGAGGACACTCCCTCTGCTGTTAGGGACTTCCCCAGAAATCGACTCAGTCAGCTAGCTGGACGACGTGTTAGTTTCTTCTCCTAAACAACCAGAATTTAATTGAATTTAATTCAACAAACAAAAAAATCACAAATCCTGAATACTATTTCAAAGAGGAACCAGTCTACCAGTTTGACAGCTGTCACAGACAGCACGGTCAGGGGCTTCAGCCCAGGCCACCAGACGACAGATTGGCTGAGGGCTGATCTACATTGTACTGAGGTACCTTTCATGGGAGGTGTGTAGAAACACCATCCACACTGTTTCCCCGTGGTTTTAATTGGTGGTTGCAGATGCCTGTTTAACCACAGCAGCATTAAAAGGGCAGAAAACCACAGTGAAGGCAGGAATCTCCATGCAGAGTGACAGGTAAGGTAGGGAGAGTAGCTTTAGAGTACTTAAGGTTGGGAAAGGCTGCAGAGCAACTGGTGGAAACTCCAGAATAAAAACTTAGGAGTTAAAGATGGTGGAGTCAAATGCTAGCCGCGATGTCAGGGGAGGCAAGGAGACAGCTTGCTGGCCGTCATGCTCTGTTTGGCAACCCCAGACCAAACAGCTCTCAATAATAGCCCCAAGCCAAAGGACAAGGTTTCAGGGATTCGAAAGAGCTCCAAGGCAGCTGAGCGGGACGAGTGCCGAAGAAACAAGGTTCTAGATAAGTTGTGGGCTCAGGGAAAAGAAGTTTCCCGTCTAAATCAGGAGCGACTGTTAGTAACAGGAGATAGGCAGCTGCAAACTGACAGGAGTGCAATAACAGAAGTGGCCACAGGAGGAGCTGAAGAACAGCAGGACTCCATTGAGGTTTCAGAGATTAGAATTTTTTTTTCTCCTTCTGCCCAGCAACAGAGCAACTGACAGTTTCTAATCAGAGACACAGAAGGGCTTCACCCCATGTCAGCTGGAATTAGGCCAGTCAGGAGGCAGAAGCCTGAGTACCAGGTTAATATGCAGGCTATGTTAAATAAGGCAGCAAGACAAGGGGTGTCAGCAGTAAGACAAAGAGATCACCATCAGAGGCTTCAGTCCCTTCATCCAAAGGTAGCAGGAGACACAGGTCTCATCATGAGGATGATTTTCCCTGCGTTCAGAATCAGGCTCATATGTTCCTGCTGAAAGCTCCCACTCTATCCCATCTAAAAGTGGGCAACAGATGGACAGAAACTACTCTGATGATGAAGGCCTCAACAATACTAACCAAGTCTTTATACCAGGTCTGTTCCAACCAGTCATCTTCAGTCGCTCCTTTCAAGGCGAAAAAAGCGACAGGGCGAGGCTTGTTTCCTGAACCATGGGAGCCTACTGACCCTTCTGAGGATCCCAATGACCCACTATTTTCAGAAAAAAGCAGATGTTATCTCTGTGCCAAAGATGTTCACCACTGTCATCCAAAGGCAGTGGTCATCTCTTGGGTTGGATCCAAACCCTTTCTCCCAGAGCAAAATTTTGTCCTCCCATCGGGTAACCTCGGGCTTCCTGGACAATGCGTCAATGCGTTGATTCTCCCCACTTGGAACATAGTGACCAACTCTGCAGGTAAATCCAAGTCCACAGGCATAATCACCCCCCCACACACAGGGATGCAAGAAATGGTTGGCACACTTCCTATCAAGAAATTGCACAGTTCCAGACGACCAGACAATCTATGGATCATGGGCCTGTAATCATTCCAAACCAGCACCACCTGAAAATGAGGAACTGCAATAACGTAGAACATGGCTTCTTCCACATGCTGCCCAATACACATGCAAAAGGGTTTATTGCAGCAACCACAAGTCCTGAATGAAGGGGCTGACCATCAATTGTCTCCACCATTACTATTGCTGGGGAATGAACCACTGCTTGACAAAATGAGCATCCATGAAATTGGCCGTGGCCCCTGAGTTGACCAAGGCTCGGATCTCCACCACTCCATGAACAGGCACAAACACACTTGCACACAAGATACTTCACCAATGATGACTGGGGCGGAGATATCAAAGACGTCGGGGATGGCAAGGATGGTGAAGATGGCAGGCCTAGGAATTTTGAAACCCAACCTACAGACCCCTGTACTACAGACCCCTGTTCATTCTAGTTGACCCCACTCAACTAGAATGAACTTCTGAAAACATTATCAAAATGTATCAAAAAGGAATCCTTTATTGAGATGAGACAATTCATGTAGGAGTTCAAATCAGCGTATGACGTCTCTCAGGCATACAGGGATACATACGGGAGTTGAGAACCCCTCCACTTATCTCCATGTGTACTTAGTGAAATAAAAGCCAGTATGTTAATTCCTCCCTACCCCTTTTGTAAGGAACTATCTTTATCACAGTTTCCCAGGGCATACCTAATTTTCCCCCACCCCCTTTTTAGAATGAAGTTTTCCAGAGATTCCCAGGACACATCTCACTGAGGAATTTTTATGATCTTCTCATCTCCTGGCTGTGCCTCTCTGAGGTGATAGTTCTGGCCATCTGGCTTTTTTCCCTCCATTGTATCATGTGTGGATTATACAAATTCGATATAAGGTTAAATATATTCAGGTTACATCAAGAAAGGATTTCTTTATCAGCCCCCCCTCCCCCCATTTTCTTCTGAAGAAATGACAGATACACGGATCTGACAATTCTGAATATTTGGATGCCATCTTGTGGCCATCTGAATATTTGTAACCAAGATTTGGTAACTGATCAAATTGATCAGAAAGATTTTTGATTTTTTTAAATAATCAGCATACGACTCAAGATAACTGTATCCTTTTCTGCTCTAATAGATTTGGAGTAAACTCAATTTGATTAATTTTTGTAGATGCTTATGGTAATTTTCTGATACATTTTCATTTTTTAACAGATTCAAAGTCTGCATTTCTGAAAGTTTACAACAGAAGTGAATCTTTGGAGGAGCTTGACTTTAACAATTATTAATTACAGCATAGTTTTTGTGACTTTAGTGGAGTCCATGGCTGCAAGAAAATTGCCTCCTTTGCTTCACAGTAAAAGGACTGAGATTGAGGATTTAGATTGCTTATCAATCAGGAAATCTCTTATTTATGTAGCTGAAACATCTGTATCGACCAATTACTGCTTTCTAGCATTTGCAGTGAAAATTCTCCCACTTCTATGTAGCAATGCAGAATATCATCTGAATATTTTGTATGTAAAAATATGCTTTGAAAGGTTTTATTGCTCAGGATACTTGATGTAATCTGTAGGATCATTTTAGCGAAGAAGAAAAAATATATAAAATATAATTTGTGTATTTACCTCTAGAAGCTGATCCTGAAGATGGAAAGATTATATACCGGAATCCCTCTAAGCGTTCAGCAGAAGAAAACTATTTTGGTTTGACAGTTACTTCAAGTAAGAAAATTAAAGAGATAAAGAAGAATTCTCCAAATTTTCAAAATTCAGCTAAGCAAGTTAAAAATAAAAGCTTGCTTTCTTTTGATGCAGAAGAAAGTGATGACTAATCTGTACAATCTGTAATTTCTATATACATTTTTTCTTAAATGAATGCTAAAAGTATAATGTGGAAGCAGAAACACAGGCTTTAAGTTTAATAAATGAAGGCTTTGCATTCTGCACTTAGAATTACTTTCACATTTTTACCCATTATATCCATTGTAGAGTACAAGACGTTTTATTTGGGATTAAGAATGTAAATATTACTTCAGCAAAGCTTCTTGTTCTGTCTTAAAATGCTGAGGAATTTTATTGGGATTATGCTCATGCTAACTATATTGATTTGAAAGGGAAGATCCTGACACAATGCTGGCTTTGGTAGAAAAATATTTGGAAGTCCAGTATGCTTGTAACTAGAGGTGGATTGTGTTGGTACAAAACATGTAGCAGGATTAACTATGCAAGGCTTTATCAAGGAACTGATCTAAATAGTTGTTTTTAGTAAAGCTGATATTCTATTACTACTGATTGACTTGTAAAATTATCTTGTCTTTATCATTTATTCCTATTCTTCAGCAAATAAAAAAATGTTTTCTATGTATATATTTTTCTTCTAATTATAAACGATTATCCTTTAGGGTAGAAAACTACGATACCTCAAATATATGATTAAGAAAGCCCCACTGAGTGGATTATCTTGTGCAATTTAGTTTTAAAGGATATCCAATTTCTAAAGCATTTAAGCTCTTTAC
Source organism: Laticauda colubrina (assembly GCA_015471245.1). NCBI lineage: Eukaryota > Metazoa > Chordata > Lepidosauria > Squamata > Elapidae > Laticauda > Laticauda colubrina. The sequence goes on along the minus strand of BLBF01000095.1, from coordinate 1,643,128 downwards.
CTCATAATGCGTTTGACCTGTGATTACAAGTGGCTTGGGTGACATGGAGGAGTTTGGCTCCCTGGAGAGCTCAGGCATGGGGACAAATTCTACGCCACTGGTGACTTGGAAAGGAATCAGGCTGGTACTGCTGTGCACCGCATTGTTGTATGCTACCTCAGCGAACGGCAGCTACTCTGGCCAGCGTGTCTGCTGATAGTTGACATAGCACCTCAAATATTGCTCTACCATGGTGTTCATACATTCAGCAGCCCCATTAGTACTTGGATGAAATGCGAACTAAGTTCCTGCAAGGACCCAATGGACCTCATGAACTTCCTCCAGAACTTAGCAGTGAACTGGACCCCCTTTAGGAAATGATTCTGCGGGGAATCCCATGCAACCTATAGATATGCTTTATATACAGATTAGCCAACCTCTATGCTGATGGGAGACCTGGACAAGCTATAAAATGGGCTTGTCTGGAAAACAAATTATGACAGTCCAAATGACCATAACTGCCCACTATCAGGGACCTCAACAATGAAATCCATGGGGTCAGGACAGATCAGACACTTGCTAGAGCAACCCGGGAGGGGGTTCCCAGCCTCTTTGTGGCAGTGCTTTTGACATAATCCTCAATGTCCTTCACTGTTGGCCACCAAAGCTACCTTCTGGCCAGGTGCAGGGTTTTTAAATAGCCAAAGTGGCTGGCCTGGTTGGAATTATAGCTCTTTTGGAGCGGCAAGCTGTTGGACACATAGAATTTAGAGCCCTTCCAGGCTAGTCCATCTTTGAGGATTCCCAGGTTTCTAGGGATGTGGTGGCTCAATGGCTAAGATGCTGAGCTTGTCGATCAGAAAGGTCGGCAGTTCAGCGGTTTGAATCTCTAGTACCCATAATTGAGCGAGCTCCCATTACTTGTTCCAGCTTCTGCCAATCTAGAAGTTCGAAAGCATGTAAAAATGCAAGTAGAAAAATAGGGACCACTTCGGTGGGAAGGTAACAGTGTTCCATGCACTCTTGGTGTTTAGTCATGCTGGTCACATGAACATGGAGATGTCTTCAGACAGCACTGGCTCTTTGACTTTGTAATGGAGATGAGCATCCGCCCCCTAGAGCCAGAAATGACTAGCACATATGTGCGAGGGGAACCTTTACCTTTACTTTTTATTCCCAGGTTATCCTTGTACCACGGGTCAACCAGCAGCTCATCCTTCAACTTTTGAGTCATCCCCTCCCTTCCATCCATGCTTCTGTCCCGATTATGGATTGTGATACAGATTGGAAAGGGGATTTTTCAAATCTTGTTTAAAAATTTAAGTTACACCTTTACAGTTAGAACAATCATTTTTTAACCTCTATTTTATAACACATACCTATTTTCAATTGAATTCTACTTGATACATTCCTTAAAAATACACACAATTCTTAAAAGAAAAAAGTATATTATGTATATATATTTGTGTATATATGTATAACAATAGTAAATGGAATAATTATTCTATTCAAGTACAGCTCTGCCATTAATATTAATAATAATCTTTTACATTTCTATTTCTTTTAACAAACATTACCTAGTAATATCAGTTGTCTTTCACGTTAATCATCTATATTTCATATTTTACTTATTACTGTCTTAAATAAAAAACAAAACAATAGTTATTAACAGTAGTCAATAAAATTATTATTCAAATTCAAATTATGTCAACTAATAAAAATCTTCCATGTTTCTTTTCAGCTTTTTTTTAACTTTTTTTTAAAATCATTGAGAACCTTATTCTCTTTACAAACAGATATTTATCTTTATCCCGCCCTTCTTGTTCTGCCAGTGTTTCTTGTTTTTCATAGTTCAAAATCTCAATTTCTAAAAATTGAAATATGAAGCCAAAAGATCCTCTTCTCTTTTGTACTTCTTCTTTTTGTTCTTTAAGTCTCATTTTAACTCTTCAAGGAGTGATGCCATTTTAAAAAATTTTAAACAACTCCCAAATGATTTTATTTTGTTTCATTAGGATCCACCATCCAAAATTCCAGGAATCATCCAATAATCTAAAACTGTTTCTTGCTTCTTTTCTCACTTTCTCTTTCCTTTCTTTGTTATCTTGTAACAAAGTTTCAGCTACAATGTATATTTTGCAAGCCTTGTTAAAATTCCACTGTCAATTTTTTTTAAGTTCCAGGTGGTCTCATCCATTTCCCAGATTCCACCCTCTTGTTTCCTTTTTCCCTCCTCTGCTTTCTTTCTCTTTTTAAGAACATTTTTAAAATTTTCCAAGAATCTTTATCCCTGTGACACTTGATTTTCAGGTAGAAATAGCCTATTAATGTCAAAGTGGATTAGTATCAATTTCTTATTTGAATATCTTCTTCTTAATGTTCCAAGTCAATTAAAACTGTCAATATGAGAGGGAAAAAAGCCAATTCCATTTCCTTTCTCTTTTGCCACTTGAGATCTTTTTTAGGAACAGTATTAGTCTTTAAAATTCAGGTTCCAGGTACCTTAAAGAGATGTTCTCCATTCAACCTGGTCAGTCAAACTTTCTCCTTTAAACTTCCTCCTGCACAATCTTATCCAGTCGGGTTCTTCTTTGAGGTGGTCATTTTTCACCACCGCTGCATCCACCTTTGGGAAAAGGAGTAATGGCCAGTCGAGGAGGAGAGATACGGCTCTCCTCAACCCCACTGACAGCTCCCCCTTCTTCACCACCTCTACGGGGTGGCTTCAGCCCCAAATCTGGGCGGCTAGGGCGCTCCAGCAGCAGGCACGGATCAAAACGGTGCACAATCGCAAATTTTGGTCCATCACCGAAGAAGCCCGAACCAGAAGTCCCTGCCAATGATAAAACATTTTGTAGAGGTTCTCCGTGTAGGCAGTGGACATTGTTACTTTATAACTTTTGTCCATAGTTTTTTCCCATTCTTCTAGTTCAATATTATACCCAAAATTCCCATTTTAACAAATAATTATATATTTTTGATTTGAATTTTTCTTCGGGTCCCAATAGAATTTTATCCAGTTGTTGTTCTTTATCAAAGCCGTACTCTTTCTAAATCTTTTTTATACCTCACTTGCAATTGTAAATATGGCCACCAATCTATGTTTATTCCTTCATTTCTCAATTCTTGATTTGTTTTGAGCCTCCCTTGATTGACTAACAGTTCACCATATCTTACCATTTTATCTAAGTCCAATGTATTTGGATAAATCATCGCCTCCATGGTTGATAGCCAACCAGGTTTTTAATGTTATGATTTTTTTAAAAATTCCCCCCCCAGACCTGTAAAAGTGCATCTCTCATTTGATGTCTATAGAAATATGAGTGAGTTTTACTCTTCTTTTCCCAAACAAAGGCATGCCATTCGATCTGCAAATTGTAATCTTCTAATATTAGGATCCTTTTATTATTCAGATTTATCCATTCTCTTATCCATGCTAATGTCATGGTATGATAATATGATTCCCAATCTGGGAGTTCAAAGCCACCTCTACTTCTGCTAGATGACAATGCAGACAACACAGTCGCAGACACAACAGCTTGCACGTGTCCTCAAAAGTGATGGAGCACAGGGCAGAAAACATTCTGCAGCCAAGAAGGCTCCAAACTGCAAATGGATATAGAGCCTTCTTGGCTGCAGGATGTTTTCTGCCCTGTGTCCCTTCACTGTCATGAGTCTATTTTCTAAATCTCAAAGTGAAGTGCAGATCGTGTAATCTGCAATTATTTTGGAAATCAATTCATACAAAATAATGCAAATGATCATCTGTCTGCGAGAAATACAATTCCTTCCATTCCCCACTATCCAGTCAAAGCTGAAGAAGCTTCTTGAATAAGAAGCAAAATATCTTCAAAGAAAAAACTAAAGGCCAGTTGCCTCCTGAAAAAGCACCTTGGGGACAACCATAACCTGGATAAATGAGAATCTTCATAGACATATGACAGTATTTAAAATACATCTCTTTTGCATTATTTATTAAATATATATACTCCTTTGTAGACCAATCCTTCAAAAATATTCAACTTGAAAAGAAAAGAAAAGAAAAGAAAAGAAAAGAAAAGAAAAGAAAAGAAAAGA
>BLBF01000095.1:1617787-1639062 GCA_015471245.1 Laticauda colubrina | reverse complement strand
GAAAAGAAAAGAAAAGAAAAGAAAAGAAAAGAAAAGAAAAGAAAAGAGGGGGAAAAGTAATATGTGTCATGTTTCCATAAATGAAATGACAAAATTCTGAAGGAATGAAAATACAGAAGAAAGAAATTTCTTAAGTTAATGTGGAGTTCTGTAAATAGTCCTTTATAACAAGATCAGGTGATATGCTAAATATAGGGCTTACACATGTGTCATGAAATAATTATTCTTGAATACATGCTTTCACAATGTAGACCTCATCTCATCACCAACCTATCACTGAGATAGCCTAAAGTGGGTTTTGGGTGATCCAACATGAATGTAGCAATTTTCTTCCTACCACCATGCAAGACTTTCCAGACACAAATTCTAGAGTAGTTGCCCCAACCTTTTGAACACAAGGGAATAATTCCATGGAGAGAGGTTTTTCTGAAGAGTGGAGGGGACCTGGTTTCATGTGCATCTGAATCCCTCAGATGGGGCTTAACTTGTTTTGTGGCATGATTTCTAGCATACCTTGTACCTGTCAGCAGGCTGAGGATTAGGGACCCCTATGTCAGTGTGCCAAGTAATGCAACCATAGAAAATAGAACTTTGAGGCAGACAGGTTCCTCAAAGAACAATTTATTGGATACTTCGTATTGGCACAACTGGTGAAAGCTGACTTTAAAAGTTCCCATGGTTTTCACTTAATTAACTTCCATCAAGTCACTGGGCATGCTGTCCAATCCAAGTGCTGGCTGGTTTGTTGGTTACTTGACTCGTCCTCTGGCCAGCCACCTGTGAGAATGTCCTTGGTTCCCACAGGAAAACTTTATTGTTTTGGCTACAGAACCTCATCTAACTATTTCCCCTGTCCCTCCATTGTGTGGCAACCCTGAAGCATCCAAGATGGCCTCAGCTATGTTCACTTCAGAGCTGACAATCAGACCCTGTAAGTTGACAAGAAGCTTCTGGAAGAGAAAAGAAGCCTAATGGGATTAATTAGCATTTGATAACCGCCTCTTCCCCCTCCTGGAAGTCCCTTTGGCTTCTGGGGGTGCTTCTCATGAAACTGTTTGTCTAATCTGTCTACTTTCACATCCCAGCTTTTAACCCATGTAGATGCAGAGAGAAGGTATCCTTTCCACTGTCCTAAGTACTGCAATCCCCCCCCCATGTATAGCTTAGAATCTAGGATTATCTTTACTTCGTAGTGTCTCTCCTTGTCATATGATTGGCTTGGGGGCTGGTCTAAGCTGGGATCCTATCACCGATTTTAGCAAACTGCTGTGAAAGACTAGATGCACATTCTCTAGCAAGCAGGGGAGTTTCAGCTGCACTGTGACCGAGCTGTTCTCCAGCACGACGATTGGAGAATCCATACTAGGTTGACACATGCCATTCTGCCTGGAGACTGAGTCCATAATTTATCCACGCCCCTTGTCAACTGTCACTTTCCCCAGTTCACGACTCAATCTTGCCCTAGGAAGTTGTGGTTTGATTGGCTCCTCAATCTCCAGACAGAAGTGTGGATTCTTCAATTGTTCGTTCTGTGCTGTCAGATTAGCTTTTGCAGCGCTTTAAAACTGCCGAGGTTTTTTTTTTTCCCTGTCCTTTTTGTTCTTGTTAGAGTCCCTGTAGCCTTCCTCCCTTGCAGCTGCTTTCTGTCAGGGAGGGGTTTTTTCCCCGCATGCGGGAAGCCTGTCGCTCACCTGAGGCTTCACTTGTCCAGGTGCAGCTTTTTTGATGAGCCGCTAAAGAGCTGTTTTTTCACTTTTTAAAAGTTTTTTTTTTTCGGCTTAGTGGCTGTAGTGGCTTTAGCGACCTTTGCGGTTTGGCTTTTTAGCACTGCTTGTGTTAAGGAGGCTAGTCTGGAAGCCTCCTTTGGCTTGGCCATCCTCTGCTATCAGTTTTGCTTTTTTCCTGACAGCTTCAGACTTAGAGCTAAAGGGACAGTGTGCTGGCTTGCTGCCACAGCCCAGCCTTCTTTAGCCCCATTCAGCAGCAGTCAAAAAAGGGGCTAAAGTGCTGTCAAGAGGGCTGATCAGTTTCTGATGGCCAACAGCATGGCAGGGCTGGAACCCTCTTCTCCTCCCAGTAAGAGATCCAGTTCCAGAAGAGACAAATCAGCCAGTCAGGAGGCTGCTGGCAGTATTAAAGTGAAAGCCCTTCACTATAGAAAGCCTTCCAGAGCTGAAGAAAAAGATGCAGACAGGAGAATGAGGGCTCTGGAAAAACTAATTTCCAGAGCACAGCAGGAAAGTATGCCAGCTCTTGCTTTGTCTGAAGAAGTCCCGTCCCCCCCATAGCCAGCTTTGCAGACTACTGTTGCAGTTCCTATGAGCTGGTCACCAGAGGGTAATAGGGAACATTTTTCTATATTTCCAACAGAAGGTTTGATTCAAACTGAACAATTTCCCTTTGACAGTAGGGCAACTGTAGGACCTAACCCCCAGTTTAGGGAGAGATCTTTAGCCCCCTAAGCTACCTTTACCCCAACTTCGGCAGGACTCCATCCAGCTGAAAGACATGAGCCTGGACTATATGAGAAATTAAGGTCGTCATTTCACGTGCTATCTCCCAGGGTGTGGCCAATACCCTGCACCTGGGGAGCAGGGCTGCTTCTGTCTCTTCTGAGACACATTCCCAGCAACCTCACCATTATTTGTATGCTAGAGGGACTGAGCAATCACATAGGTCCGCATCCCCAGCCCACTCATTCAGGGATAGAGCCTCTGTATTAGAGGAGGTGGAATTGGATCAAGGTTTCTCTGATGATGAGCTTAAACTGGTTCCTGATCCTCCTCCTTTCACTGGATTCTTCCGTCCAGCGCTGTTCAGGTCCCTCCTTCATAAAGCCAAGGTCACTGCCCAAATTGGGAACCCTTCATCCACACCTGTGAAATCTTTGGGACCTCAGGTGTTAGACAAGTCTGAGTTCTCTGAACAGTCATTATGCAGGAGAACATCTCTGTCCCAGGTTTTTTATTAAGGTTGTTCAAAGGCAGTGGAGCCAGTCTGGGACTTTCCCCAAACTAGACAGTAATGATAAGAGGCACTTCAATATGGCTCCTTCCTTGTCAGATACCTTGGAGTTGCCCTCAGTGGATGATCCTCTGGCCTTTCTTGTTTCCCCCTCAGCGGTCTCTGGGGACATTGCTAAGGCCTTAAAGGCCGGGGATAGAAAGGCGGAATTGAATTTCCGCCATATACACTTGGACAATGCTTCAATGTTTAAGGCAGCCACAGCCACCTCCTTTTTTGTAAGGACCTCCTTACTCTGGCTTAAGGAATTACAGCGAGAGTTCCCCCAGAGGAGACACACATTCACCAGGACATTAGCAAACTAGTGTCAGCAGCCGAGTTTTTGGCTGGTTCCTTGTTGCATGCTGTCCATTTCTCCTCTAGGAGCCTCTAACGACATATCCCGTAGGCTCTTGTGGCTTCGCCAATGGCAGGCGGATGCAAAGACCAAATGGAGGTTGGTTTCTGCTCCCTATATGGGTTTGACTCTCTTCGGAGAGGCCTTGAACCCATTTCTAACAGAGAACAAGAACAAGTATAAAGTCTTGTCCTCCATTACTAGGAGAGCTGATCGGCGGGCATCAATCTTCCTTTCACCACTTGGATAATGTCGCTGATCCCTCCTCCTTTCAGCATTCCTTTCCCCCCAGGCCTGACCAATAGGACAGACGTCCCTTCCAGAATAGGTTTAGACAGCAACAGCATCCTCAGGCCAAGCTCCATTCCTCTGAGGCACTTTGTCCATTGCCCCATCTCCAGAAACACCACCAAGAGAGATCTCATGGACAAGGTGATCCAACACTTCCTGGAGATCCAGGCCATTGATCCAGTCCCAAAAGATCAACGGGGGTACGGATTCTACTAAATTGTCTTCCTCATTCTGAAGGCCTCGGGGGGATGGAGACCAATTCTGGACCTCAAAAGGTTAAATGTCCATTTGACGTACAAGAAGTTCAAAATGCATTATCTGCAGTCAATCTTGGACGACATCAGAGAGGGTGACCTTCTTGCTGCGATCCCAGAGACTGGAAGAAGAACCCCCTGAAAACCAATAGCAGAAGAGGGAGATCGTGACAATCGTGACAATTGGAACCAAAAACGCAGCATCCCAGCTGATTAAAAGAAGCGAAAAGAGGGAAACAGCAGGCTGAACACTGGAAAGGCATATTTAAAAAAGATTTTCAGAATATTGGTGTATATTGTAAAGGAAACTCTGAATTGAGTGGTGTGGTGAAGCGGGGAGTTAATAATAGGAGCGCTGATTATAACAATGGCAGATATTTATGCTGACTAATGGAATTGTGAAACCTGAGCAGACAAAGGATGAGATAATAACATTTGCTTTGCAAGTGGAGGAGTGAATATAGAAGCTTATTGTCCGTTTATTTGAGAAGTGGGGAAAGAAAGAAGTGAAAGTGATTAAGTGGTATAGAAAAACGAAAGGACAATTAAGAGTGTAAACCTTGGAAATGAACTTTTGATGAATTGAAAGATCGGAAGAAAGGACTGGGGAAAAGAAATTTTAATTTGATAAATATTAATAGATAATCCTGACAACAAAATAAGAAAGATTTATTTAAGATTCATAAGTGGAACTGTGACTGTGTGGGAATAAAAGAACAAAAGAGTAACAAGAAATTAGAATGGAAATAGGAGGAGTGAAGAACGAGATACAAAATTTGGATAGCAAAATCAGAAAGATGCAGGAGACAGTGACAAAAAATGACCAAAAATTAAACAAAGGAGACTATTCCCATCTTCTTTTCATAACATGGTGAGGGAATTAAATTTGAAGGATGTGTGAAGAGAACTATAACCAACTATAAAGAAATATACTTTCTTTTCCAATCCCATCACTCTTGGTCTAGAATAGATCAGATTTGGATGGACCCAGGCTTAATGAAAAATATTGAAAATATAGAGATTTTGCCAAATGTATGGGCTGATCCTAACCCTATTCAAATTAAGTGGAAAGGAAAGAGAATGATTGGAAGATGGACGTTTAATAATATTATACTAAAAGATAAGAAATATATTGAAATGATGAGAAAAGAATTGAAAATATTTCTTGAAATAAATGAGAGAGCATACATCCCTTCAAAATCTCTGGGATACAACAAAAGCTTACATGAGAGGTTTAACTATTGGCTATAGTATTAAAAAAAATAAAGAAAAAAGGCAACAACAAAATGAGTGGAGGGAGAAACTTAAAGATTTAGAAATAAGCAGACAAATTGATCCGAATAATCAAAACATTAATAAAGAAATAGATTTGGTAAAACATAAGATAAATTTAAGTATGCAGCAAGACCTGGCCCGAAAATTAAAATTAGTAAAACAAAATTATTTTGAAAATGCAAATAAGCCAGGGAGATAGTTAGCCCATAAAGTAAAAAAAAAGAACAAGGAAAAAGAACAACTGTAGCTCTCCAAGATCAAGAAGGGAAAGTATGTAATTAGGCTAAGGAAAAGAAAGAAATTGCCAAGGACTTTTTTTACAAATCTAGACAATCAAGAACTACCAGAAGAATTTATCAATCAATATTTGAAAGAAAAAAAAATTACCGGAAATAATGGATGAAGAGAAATGTATTTTAAATAATAAAATACCCACAGAAGAAATTAGAAAGGCAATTGGAGCCCAAAAACTAAATAAAACCCCGGGCCTGGATGGAATTCCTTCGAATTCTATAAGGAGTTTCAAGAGTTATTGGAGGAATTAATGACAGATCTATATAATGAAGCCTTGGATAGTGCTAATATACCAAAGTCATGGACCAAAGCATATATAATCCTTATTCACAAAGAGCAATCAGACCCAGAAAAAATTCAAAATTATAGGCCAATATCACTTTTAAACGTAGATTACAAGATTTTAGCCACAATATTGGTGGAAAGATTAAAGAAAATATTAAGTAGGATGATTCCTACTTACCAGAATGGGTTTCTGCCATATAGACAAATGAAGACAAATACAAGAATAATTATAGATGTTTTAGAATTCTATGAAGTACACACAACTAAAACAATGGCATTGATATTTTTAGATGCTCAGAAGGTGTTTGACAATTTGAATTGGAGTTTTCTTATTGAACAACTGACAGGCATGAAATTTGGTGAAATTTTTTTAGAATTCATTAAAACAACATATCATACCCAAACTGCAAAAATATTAATAAATGGGGAAAATACAGATAATATAAGGATAAATAAGGGTGTAAGACAAGGATGCCCCTTGGCTCCCCTACTTTATATATTAGCAGAAGAGACACTACTGGTACAAATCTGACAAAATCAAGAGATCAGGGGGTTAAAAGTTAAAAAAGAGGAGTACAAACTTCAAGCATTTGCATACGATATGGCCTTTATTGTGGAAGATCCCCTGGAAATGACACCTATTTTGATGAAAGAAATCGAACAATATGGAAAGGTGGCAGGGTTAAAAATTAATAAAGAAAAAACAAGTGATAACAAAAAACTGTATAAATGAACAAAGGAAGAACGAACAAAGAGATTAGGAATACAGGTGCTAAATAAAGTAAAATATCTGGGGATATGGCTAGGTGTTAGGTGCTCATCAATAAAAAAAGATAATTATGATAAATTAACAATCCAAATATTTAAAGACTTAGATAATTGGGCTAAATTACAAATATCTCTATAGGCCGTATTGCAATAGTAAAAATGAATATTTTACCAAAATTGTTGTTCTTATTTCAGACGGTGCCAGTCAAGTTGGAAAAAAGCTTTTTTGAAGAACTAAAAAAACACATATCCAAATTTATATGGCAAGGGAAAAATCCAGAATGAAATATAAATTATTACAGGATGATAGAAAGAAAGGAGGCTTTGGTCTTCCAGACTGCAAAACATACTACCATGCTGCGATAGCCACCTGGCTCAAAGACTGGGTTAATTTGATAAATAAAAGGATCTTAACATTAGAGGGCTTTGATCTCCAACTTGGATGACACGCATTTATGTGGGATGGAAAGAGTAAACACCACTTGTACTTTCAAAGGCATTATATAAGGAGTGTGTTACTAACTATTTGGGAAAAGATAAAAGAAGTACATTAAGACTAGGTCACATCACCTGACGGATGCAAAACGTATGTAAAAGGACACAGTGGACGGCCAAAAATCCGGGGGTGGCTCCATCCATTCTTATCCGCTCTCAAAAGGGGCAAAAATTTGCATAAACAGAACAGAAAAGAACGGACAGGGGGAGGACGTAGCGCGGATGTAAAACGGATGCTCAACGGAAGCCTAGCGGATGAAAGTGGATGGAAGCGGATGGCACGTCCGCAGGGCTTCCGGGGAAGCATAGCAAAGCAGACACGTAGCGGAAAGAGCGGATGCGTAGCGGATGAAGCAGATGCGTAGCGGATGCAGAGCAGATGCAGAGTGGATACAAAGCGGATGCGTAGAGGATGACGTAGATGCATAGCAGATGCAGAGCAGATGCAGAGCGGATGCGTAGCGTTCACTGCGCATGCGGGGAGGATGCATTGCGTCAGCCCCACAGATATAAAAGAAGACAGCTCGCACGAGGCCAGCATTCAGAGGAAAGACCTGCTGCCAGACACATCTTCGAGAGAACACCATGGGGAAGAAGAGGAAGCCTGTGCCATTTTCTGCCAGCCTTGGCAAGAGGGATAGATCCACCATCCCACCCTCTGGCGCTGACTCTGCTGCTGCTGCTGCTTCTTCTGCTGCTGGTGTTTCTCCTGCTGCTGGTGCTGGTGCTGGTGCTGCTTCTCCTGCTGCTTCTCCTGCTGCTTCTCCTGCTGTTGCTGTGGTGGACCAGCCCCAAAGCCCTGAAAGCCCTGATGATGGAGGCCCTGCTACTGAAGGCCCTGCCAGAGGGAGGAAGAGGCAAGGCAAGGAGAAGGGAGAGAGGAAGCAGTACTTCATTGCAGAGGAGCATGAGGAGGAGCACCGGAGTGGCTGAGGGAGAACGAGTACATATGGAGGAAGGGCCACAGGCTCTATCGAGACACCAAGTGGAAGCAGGCAGCTTGAAGACAGAAGGCACAGAGCCTGAGCTACACTGCTGATGTCCTCCTCGGGTGGTGGAAGATATGCATACCTGGTATGGAAAGCTGCACTTGAAGAAGTCTGGTCAGGCCGCGGTCAAGTTCACCAACCGGGAGAGCTACGTCATGGCAAAGTGCAGCTTCCTGGAGGGTGAAGTCCGCCACCGAGGAGCAGCCCCTCTGTCTACCCGAACTCTCAGGGAGCCCACAGACAGCCAGTCCTCTTCTGGCCAGGAGAAAGTGACCGTGTCCGGGCAGGTCTCCACAGAGCGCCCCACGACAGAGACCCCCCTGACAGCTGCACACCCTATGCCGCAGGACGTGGAGGATTCTCTCACACACATGGAGCAAGAAGAAGCAGCGACCACCAGAGACCAACCACCCCCACACCCAGCTCCATCTCCACAGAAAGCAGGCAGAGAGGCAGACCGGAACGACAGAGCCACACTGTCCTCTTGGAGATCAGGGACACAATCAAGAACAGCGCAGATCTCCTTTCTCAGGTGGTACACTTCAAGATTCCATCCTCAAACTGTAAGCCCTTCCTCATCTACGAGACCCAGACCCTCATGGACATGCCCGAGGCCCAGTACCAGGTCATGAAAGAGAGGATCACGGCGCTGCTGCACCACCCTCCAGGCCCAGCTGAACCTGCTCCCACCCAGTCCAGGTCTGCTCCTCCATCCCAGGCGATGTCACAGCCCTTCCAAGGCTTTCAACAGCCCCTCACCTACCCAGGCTACGGCTACCAGGACTTCCAGCAGCACAGGCAGCTCTTCCCAGTCCAGGCACAGGTTACTTGCACGCCACAGGTGCCACCGATGCCACAGACGCCACTGATGCCGCCGATGCCACTGATGCCATCGATGCCACAGATGTTTCCTTGTATGCCACAGATGCCTCACCTCACCCAGCTGCAGACCAGACATCCCCACTACACTCCTTCCTCCACCCCACAGCCAAGCCTGGCCTCAGAATATCTTTCATTGATCCTGTGCCTGACATCCCAGGTCCTGGATGAAGGGCCTCTCAACCTCACTGGGCTGACCCAGCTTTCTGAGAGCTTCCTGAACACACCACCTCCTGTTGTCCTCTCAGGGCCAGGCACCCCAATGATGCCTCAGACCAGCACTCCAGCCTCAGAGTGACTGACATGCCTCAGAGTGACTGAGAATATTGCCAGAGATTGAGTTGTTACCTGTTGACTTTATCTTTGCTTGGGACACTTTTCTTGGTTTCTTTTGCTTTTTAAATAAAGTCCTACACTTTACTTAACTGTTATTAATAAAGGTTATCTTTGCTTCACACACTTGGGTCATTTCTTTTACTTAATAAAGTGTTGGTGGAAACTTTTAGAAAATGGTTAAGCCTTTGCATGCTTGTGGGATGGGCAGGGATACCTGTGGATTGGGTAATAGCTGTGGGATGGGTAATAGCTGTGGGATAGATAAGCCTCCAGTGCAAGCATAGTGGGACTGTATGGTCCACCCTCCCAGGTGCCACACCTATGGCCCTTTATTATCAATAACAATTTAATCATTGATCAACACATTTCAACATAAACACAACTCTTTATTAATGCCCTGTTCATTGTAGGGCCACTCAACATACACGGCACAAGCTAATCAATGTTATGCCACAGGCTCAACGAAGCATCCATTAACCATCTATCATCCTGTTTTGCCACTACACTGCTCCAACTGGGGAGTTGCACCAGTGTTTCAGTAGGTTGTGCTGCTTCTTCCCTTCACGTGAAGCTCTGTTGGGGCCTGGTACATCCACAGTGTTGATCAGGTTTCGCCCTTGCCTCCATTCACCAGGCTCCATGTCCCCATTCCCTTGTTGACAGTCCACAAGCCTGTTCTGCAACACTGGGTAGTGGGTGCGCATGAGATTGTGCAGGATGCAGCAAGCTTCCATGATCCTCCTCATGGTCTGTGGGCGATGCTGCATGGTGGTGAGAAGTACCTGGAACCTGTTGGCCAGGATGCCAAAGGCGTTCTCCACCCCCCTCTTGCCCTGGACAGCCTGTAGTTGAAGATCCTCTCTTCACGGGTGAGGCATCTGGAAGTATAGGGCTTCATGAGGTAGGTTCTGAGGGAGAAGGCGTCATCCCCCATGATGAAGTAGGGCACATCTTGTGTGTCATTGGGTAGGGGGTCTGGATCTGGGAAGCCCATGATGAGGTTGCCTTCCAGCTCCTCCTTGAGGTCACAGGTGTTGTATACCTGGGTATCTGAAGATGAGCCATTGCCTGAAGCATCAATGTACATGAACTTGTAGTCAGCATTGACCATGGCAAAGAGGATGATGCTGAAGAAGCCCTTGTAGTTGAAATAAGTGGACCCTGACTTGACTGGAGCTTTGCAGGCCACGTGCTTCCCATCTATGGCTCCAACGGTGTGGGGGAAGTTCCACCTCTGATACCACTGCTCTGCAACTTTCCTACAGCCTTCTTCAGTGGAGGGGTACTGGAGGAGCTCCTCCACGTATTCTTCGATGATGGCCTGCACCACTTCTCTGACCACAATGCTGATAGTGTTGTGTGGCACCCTCCAGGTATACTGCATGTTTCTGTATGTGGTCCCGGAGGCCAGGTGGCGCAGAGTCAGTGCCACCTTGAGCCCAGGGTCCAGGCTGGGATGGAAGTTGGTGTTTGCCTTGGTCCACCTGGGTCTCTGATGCTCCACAACTTCATCAAACATGGCTGGCGGCATCCTCATGAAGTTCTGGAATGCACGAGCGTCTTCATTCCTCAGCTCCACCATCAGCTTGTCATACAGTCCAAACTCCGCTCCTCTCATGATCCATCGTCGGACCCAGACACTTCTTGGCCGCCTCCTTTTCTTCCCATAGAAAAGGTGAAAGAGCCTGAAGAGGGCTTGGTTCTGGTGTTGAATGATGGCGGCTACCTAAAGGAGCGTGCAATGATCCATGGTGGAGAAGAATGGATGCTGTGGAAGAGCAAGAGCAAGGCTGAAGAGGTGTGCACCCCACGTCTACTGGACTGAAAGTGAGATCCAGGTGATTTCCTCCCCCTTTTTATAAGAAATATCGGTTTTCTGCTAGATGTCCTTCTGCATCCTCCAGACATCCTCCAGACATCCTAAATATCCGAGATACATCCCCTATACGAACGTTTTTTTTCCGTTTTAATGCTTTATATCCGAGCTGCATCCATTTTCATCCTTTCTACGTCCATGCTACTAACGTTGTGTGTCCGTTCCGCGTCCGTTTTGCTTTCTCCCTGTGTCTATTTTCCACTGGAGTGGATTTGAGTTGCGCGGATGCGCAGCATATGCCTAGCGGGTATAGCGGACACGTAACGGATGACAACGGATGTGTAATGGATGTTCCCCATATGCGTAGCGGATGTAGAACGGACGTGTTGGATACTTCATCCACTCAAAAAGTTTTGTGCAGCTCAAAACTTTTTGAGCAGATGAAATCACAGTAGACGGATGCTGGATGGATAGAGTATGAATCATGGATGCAGTGAGTACACAACCAATGCATTGTGTTTTCCAACGGATGGCACACGTTTCTCTCCATTTTACATCCTCTTTACATCCATTAGTGCAGTGTGACATGGGCTTTACTGTCAGGTCCCGCTGAGGTTATCTACAATGGAGGGAGTTACACATCCAAACGTTCTAGATTTTGATGATATTGTAAGACATAAAGATCTATTACATCAAACCGGAGAATTAAAGGGTAGGAATCAAATATAAATTCAAGAAAAAGAAATAGCATGGTGGCCCTATGCGCAGATACAAATGCATTACAAAAAAGATAAAGAATAATTTGGCTTCAACATGACCTACAAAGAATTAGATAAAATTTGGCATGGAGAGGAAAGGAAGTTGATTAGTAAAAATATAAATATCTATTGGTTTTAAATTAAAAGAAGAAACAGTCAAGGAGTGTGTGATAATTTACGTAAAAAATGTGGACCACAGTATTGAATTAGACAAGTGGGAACATATTTGGGAAATAAATTACAAACTAACTATGTCAGCCTCATACAAAGAGAATCTCTATAAAATGGTGTATCGTTGGCACTTGCCACCTGTGAGACTGGCTAAGATGTTCCCGAACCTCCCCCCAAACTGTTTGAAGTGTAACTGCATCCAGGGAACATACTTCCATATGTGGTGGACCTGTCCATATGCTCAGAAGTTTTGGAAAAATATCAAAAATTGGATTCTAAATATAACTAAAAAAGAAGTAAAGCTTGAACCCGAAACCTTTTTGTTTGATATGATAGACTCAAAAATAGAAAACAAATATCAATATTTGATCTTGCACATTATAACAGCAGCCAGAATAAGTTATGCTCAAAATTAGAAACTGTCTACTGTTCCTTCAGAGGAGATGGTCATTAAAAAAATTCACAAGTGTGCAGAGATAAACAGCCTAACTAAATTACTAAAAAACAACAAAGATAGTGAATACTACAAAGTTCGGAACTGTTGGTACAAATGGTTAAAGAAAAAGCAACATTTGACAACTGAATAAGTTGTAAAATTATGAAGGACGTATGTGTAATCATAAAGCATTCTGTGAAAGTAAAACATTAAAAGAATGAGGAAGGTATTGTAACAAGGTAGATCACGTCAATGTTATGGGGTAAAAGAAAAAAAGAGGCGGGTACTTATTCTTCTGTTGGTCTGTCCAATGTATGTGGCAGGGGACTTCATATATGCCTTGGTTTTCCAGGTCAATTTTATCTTTGGGGTTTCTTAGGATGGCTGCTATTTTTTTGTCTGTTTTGAAGGCAGTCTTGATGTGATGCCTGTGTAGTATCTTATTGATTTTGTCTGTAGTACCTCTTACTAATCTACAAAAAAAACCAGATGGCACACAAGGACACATCATATACCAGAAGAAAACACACACCAACTGCTACCTCAACATCCAATCCCACCACCACCCAGCACAAATAAACTCCTTGGCCAAAACACTAATTGCTAGAACCAAATGCCTGACAGACAAGACACAAATAAAGACTGAACTATGCACCCTGACTAAAGTACTGACAGCTAACGGCTTCCGCAAAATCACTGGCTTGATCCACAAAAACACACTAAGACATAATGGAGACCTAGAAGATGAACAGACCTATGGAACAGCTGTCCTGCCCTACATAAGAAATACCACAGACAAAATCAGTAAGATACTACACAGGCATCACATCAAGACTGCCTTCAAAACAGACACAAAAATAGCAGACAGAAAAATCGACTGTCAATTATCTGGAAGCCTGCACTCTCAAACAAAAAAATCTCCACACCACTAGCTGGCCAAACACCTGTGCAAAAACAGACTCCCCCTGATACCTCCAGATCAAACACACCCCAACCAGGCACCCAGATGAAACCTAGCTTCCTAATAAATGACAGCCGTCCATTTACCTGGAGCCAAGTCACACTAAAAGCTTCCAATACAGGAAACACAATGTTGCCAGCCAATCAAGACAAAAGAATGCTATAAAACAGACAGAAGATATTAGAAACATCAATCAAGCAGAACACAGCAAACTCCAAGACCAATAAACAGACCAAGACTCCCAACAAATCAGGATGAAGAAAAAAGCATTCTGGCACAGTATAGGCTAGCACTAAATTTAAAACAGAAACGGCTGTGAAAGTCTGACTCACTCAGACAAACACTATACAGAAGCCTGATGATGGCAGATGAGATTCTGCCGAAACGTTGCTATAACTTTAAAAGCACAACTATAATGACGTGGGAAAATACCCGAACAAAGCTGAATATTATACGTATATATATTTGTTTATATGTTTGTTTGTTTCTTTTTAAATATTTTAAATATATGAAACTTGAATAAACTTTATTTTGAAAAAAAAGAGAGCGAGGGCAATCTCCTGTCATCAATCAATATGACAGAGGCTTATCTCCACATCTCCATCCATGGATTCATGGAATCCATTCAGCGATGGATGCTCCAACATTGTGATGAGAAGAAGCGTTCAGGTAAGACAACGCTTTATTACTTTCACTGTTGGGAAAGACCCTATGAATTTTGGTCGTAGTATCTTGCAGGGGAGTTTCAACCTTAAGTATTTTGTCAAAAGATGCACTTTATTCCCAATGTGAACAAAGGGGGGGGGAGTGTTTATCAGCTCATGCCTTATAGGTTTTTTGCCACTTTCTGAAAGTCTTTATGGACTCCATTCAGTTAGAGACATGGAGGAGGGTGGCTCCCTAGATAGCTCAGGCATTGGGCCAATTCCATACCTATAGTGATCTAGAAAGGGGTCAAGCCAGTGTTGCTATGCACTGCATTAGTGTATGCAAATTCGGCAAAAGGCAATAGTTCTGCCCAATTGATTTTTGTTTTTTGAATTTTTATTTCTACATTTTTTCTTCTTTAAAATACATACATACTTAATAATGCATTGTCTTGATCAATTTGTTTATACAAAGTATTAATAAACTGGTAATAAAAGCAATCATTATAATAACATCCATAATTAGAATATTTCAATTAGGTTATTTTAGTAAGAATCCTTATATTCTTAACTTAAGCCCATGTCACACTGCACCAATGGATGGAAAGAGGATGTAAAACAGAGAAAAACACTTGCCATCCATTGGTTAACGTGATGCATCTGTTCTGTACTCACTGCGTGCGTGATTCATACGTTCTATCCGTCCAGCATCCGTCTACTGAGATTTCATCTGCTCTACGTCGGTCGTTACATATTGGCTGTATCCTCTCGGCATCCACTGCGCATCCGCTGCAAATCCACACAACTCACATCCGCTCCAGCAGAAAACAGAAAGACGGAGGAAGTGAAACGGACACGGAACGTCCACGCAGCGTTAGTAACACGGACATAGAAAGGATGTAAATGGATGCAGCTCGCATATAAAGCATTAAAACGGAAAAAACGTGCATATAGGGGATGTATCTCGGATATTTAGGATGTCTGGAGGATGTCAAGAGGATGCAGAAGGACACCCAGTGGAAAACCGATATTTCCGATAAAAAAGGGGAGGAAATCACCTGGAAATCACTTTCAGTCCAGCAGCCCTGCTGTGCAGACCTCTGCAGCCTTCATCTGGCTCTTGCTCTTCCACAGCATCCAGTCATATCCACCATGGTTCGTAACACAGTCCTTTTGGTAGGGGCCATGATTCTACAACAGTGTGAAGCCCTCTTCAAGCTCTTTCACCTGTTCTATGCAAGGAAAAGGAAGCATCCAAGAAGTGTGTGGGTCCGAAGATGGATCGCGAGAAAAGTCGAGAATGGACTTTATGACAAGCTGATGGTGGAGCTGAGGAATGAAGACCCTCATGCATTCCAGCATTTCATGAGGATGCCACCAGCCATGTTTGACGAAGTTGTGGAGCGGCTGACACCCAGGTTGACCAAGGCAAACACCAACTTCTGGCCCAGCCTGGACCCTGGACTGAAGGTGACACTGACTCTGTGCCACCTGGCCTCTGGGACCACATACAGGAACATGCAGCACCCCTGGAGGGTGCCACACAACACCATCAGCATTGTGGTCAGAGAAGTGGTGCAGGCCATCATTGAAGAATACCTGGAGGAGCTCCTCCAGTGTCCCACCACTGAAGAAGGCTGGAGGAAAGTTGCAGAGCAGTGGTATCAGAAGTGGAACTTCCCCCACACGGTTGGAGCCATAGATGGCAAGCACGTGGCCTGCAAAGCTCCAGCCAAGTCAGGGTCAACTTATCACAACTACAAGGGCTTCTTCAGGATCATCCTCTTTGCCATGGTCGATGCTGACTACAAGTTCATGTACACTGATGCTTCAGGCAATGGCTCATCTTCAGATACCCAGGAATACAACGCCAGTGACCTCAAGGAGGAGCTGGAAGGCAACCTCATCATGGGCTTCCCAGATCCAGACCCCCTGCCCAACGACACACAAGATGTGCCCTACTTCATCCTGGGGGATGACGCCTTCTCCCTCAGAACATGCCTCATGAAGTTCTACACTTCCAGATACCTCACCCTTGAAGAGAGGATCTTCAACTATAGGCTGTCCAGGGCAAGATGGGTAGTGGAGAATGCCTTTGGCATCCTGGCCAACAGGTTCCAGGTACTTCTCACCACCATGCAGCATCGCCCACAGACCATGAGGAGGATCATGGAAGCTTGCTGCATCCTGCACAATCTCATGCGCACCCGCTACCCAGTCTTGCAGAACAGGCTTGTGGACCACCAACAAGGCAATAGGGACATGGAGCCTGGTGAATGGAGGCAAGGACTAAACCTGATAGACACTGTGGATGTGCAAGGCCCCAACAGAGCTTCACGTGAAGGGTAGAAGCAGTGCAACCTCCTGAGCCACTGGTGCAACTCCCCAGCTGGAGCAGTGGAGTGGCAAGACAGGATGATAGATGGATGCTTCCTTGAGGCTGTCACATAACACTGATGTGATTGTGCCATGTATGTTGGGTGGGCCTACAATGAACAGGGTATTTAATAAAGAGTTGTGTTTATGTTGAAATGTGTGGATCAATGATTACATTGTTATTGATAATAAAGGGCCAAAGGTGTGGCACCTGGGAGGGTGGACCATACAGTCCCATGATGCTTGCACTGGAGGTTTATCTAACCCACAGCTATCCTTACCTATCCCAAAGGTATCCCTGCCCATCCCACAGCTATTACCCATCCCAAAGGTATCCCTGCCAATCCCACACCTATTTCCCATCCCAAAGGTATCTCTACCCATCCCACTGCTATCCTTACCCATCCCACAAGCATGCAAAGGCTTAAACCATTTCTAAAAGTTTCCACCAAGACTTTATTGACTAAAATAAATGAAGCAAGTGTGTGAAGCACAGATAATCTTTATTAATAACAAGCTGTAAAATTAAAATGACCCAAGTCAAGTGTCCAAAACAAAAATAAAGTCAACAGGAAGCCACCCAGTCTCTGGCACTCTTCTTGGTCACTCTGAGGCATGCCCAGTCTCAGGGGTGAAGGGTCAAGGTGCTATGGAGGTGGCTGCTGCTAGAGTTCTGGTCTGAGGCGTCATTGGGGTGCCTGGCCCCGAGAGGACAACAGGGGACGGTGTGTGGAGGAAGGTCTCAGAGAGCTGGCTCAGCCCCTTGATGTTGAGACCCCCTTCCTCCATGACATGTGGTGTCAGTCCCAAGACCGATGACAGATGTTCTGAGGCCGGGCTTGGCTGTGGGGTGGAGGAAGGAGCAGTGTAGTGGGGATGTCTGGTCTATAGCTGAGCGAGGTGAGGCGTCGGTGGCATTTGTGGTGTCGGTGGCATCGGTGGCATGGGTGGAATCCGTGGCATGGCTGGCATCGGTGGCGTGGGTGGCATCAGTGGCATCGGTGGCACCGGCGGCATTCGATGTACCTGTGCCTGGACTGGGAAGGGCTGCCTGTGCTGCTGGAGCTCCTGGTAGCCGTAGCCTTGGTAGGTGAGGGCCTGTGGAAAGCCTTGGAATGGCAGTGACATCATCTGGGGTGGAGGAGCAGGCCTGGACTGGGTGGGAGCAGGTTCAGCTTGGTCTGGAGGGTTATGAAGAAGATTGGTGATCCTGTCCTTCACCACCTGGTACTGTGGTTCTGACATGTTCATGAGGGTCTGGTTGACGTAGGTGAGGAAGGGCTTGCAGTTGGAGGATGGGACGTCGGTGTGTACTAGCTGAGAGGAGATCTACCCTGCTTCTGATGGTGTCCCTGATCTCCAGCAGGACAGTGTGGCTCTGCCCCTTCTGTCTGCCTCTCTGGGGGTTGATGTGGGTTGGCCTATGGTGGAAGTGCCCTCTCCTTGCTCCCACTGCGTTAGGGGGTCCTTCATGCGCTCCACCACGGGATGTACAGCTGTCGGGAGGGTCTTCGTCGTGGCACGCTCCACAGATACCTGCCTGGACACAGGAGCTGACTCTTTGCCAGAAGAGGACTGGCTCTCAGCAGGCTGCCTGAGAGAGAAGGCTGAGAGGGGCTGCTCCTCGGTGGCGGATCTCACCCTCCAAGAAGCTGCACTTGGCCATCATGTAGGTCTCTCAGTCCGTCAGCTTGACCGCGGCCTGACCAGATTTCTTGAGGTGCAGGTTCCCGGACCAGGTGTGCAAGTGCTTCCACCAGCCGAGGAGCACCTAAGAAGTGTAGCCCAGGCTCTCCGCCTTCTCTCTCCAAGCAGCCTGCTTCCTTGTGGTGTCTCGATAGAGCCTGTGTCCCTTCCGCCATAGATACTCGTTCTCCCTCAGCCATTCCAGCACCTCATCCTCATGTTCCTCTTCGATGGAGTATTGCCTCCTCTCCCGTTCACGAGTCTGCCTCTTCCTCCCTCTGGCAGGGCCATATGGGCCCCCATCAGAGAGGCTTTGAGTTTGTAGGGGCTTCTCCTCCACACCACCACCAGCAGCAGCAGCAGCAACAAAAACAGTAGCAGGAAAAGCAGGACCAGCAGCACCAGCAGAGCCAGCAGGACCAGCAGGACCAGGATCAGCAGCAGCAGAGTAAGCACCAGCAGCGCCAGCAGCACCAGTAGCACTAGCAGGATCAGGAGCACCAACAGGACCAGGAGCACCAGCATCACCAGCAGGAGCAGGAGCACCAGCAGGAGCAGGAGCACCAGCAGGAGCAGCAAGAGCAGCAGGAGCAGCAGGACCAGGAGCAGCACCAGTAGAGTAAGCACCAGCAGAAGCACCAGCACCAGGAGCAGTGCCAGCAGAGTAAGCACCAGCAGAAGCACCAGCACCATGAGCACCGCCAGCAGAAGCTCCAGCACCAGAAGAGCGAGCCTGAGCAGCAGAAGCCCCAGCAGAAGCAGAGTCAGGGCCAGGGGATGAGATGGTGGCCCTGCCCCTCTTGCCAGGGCTGGCCCCAGATGGCTGAGGCTTTCTCTTCTTCCCCATGGTTGTTGGGTTGTCGGCTTTCTGGCTGGCTGGCTGGCTGGCTGGAACTGTGTCTGGCAGCAGGTCTTTCCTCTGAATTGTCTGAAAGGTCTTTCCTCTGCTTGTGAGCTGCTTCCCTTTATATCCATGGGGCTGACACAATGCATCCTCCCCGCATGAACAGTGAACGCTGTGTATCCGCGAGGCATCCGCTAGGCTTCCACTCTGCATCCGCTACGTCCTCTCCCCGTCTGTTCCTTTCCGTTGTTGTCCGCTCTGTTTATGCAAATTTGGGGCACTTTTGAGAGCGGATAACAATGGATAGAAAATTTTCTAATCCGCTGTGTCCTTTTTACAAACATTTTGCATCCGTTGGCCAATGTGACAGGGCCTTTACCCATCCCACAGCTATCCATCCCACTGCTATCCTTACCCATCCCACAGCTATCCATCCCACTGCAATTCTTACCCATCCCACAAGCATGCAAAGGCTTAAACCATTTCTAAAAGTTTCCACCAACACTTTATTTAGCAAAAGAACTGAACCAAGTGTGTGAAGCAAAGATAACCTTTATTAATAACAAACTTTGAAAGCAAAATGAACCAAGAAAAGTGTCCCAAGGAAAGATAAAGTCAACAGGTAACAACCCAGTCTCTGGCACTCTTCTCAGTCACTCTGTGGCGTGTCCATGGTCTCAGGGGTGAAGGGTCCAGGTGCTGTGGAGGTGGCAGTGGCTGGAGTGCTGGTCTGAGGCACCATTGGGGTGCCTGGCCCCGAGAGGACAACAGGGGATGGTGTGTGCAGGAAGCTCTCAGAGAGCTGACTCAGTCCCGTGATGTTGAGAGGCACTTCCTCCAGGACATGGGATGTCAGTCCCAAGACCGATGACAGATGTTCTGAGGCGGGGCTTGGCTGTGGGGTGGAGTAAGGAGGAGTGTAGTGGGGCTGTCTGGTCTGCTGCTGAGCGAGGTGAGGCATCGGTGGCATCGGTGGCATCTGTGGCATCTGTGGCATCAGTGGCATCGGTGGCATCTGTGGCAGGTGAGGAACCTGTGCCTGGACTGGGAAGGGCTGCCTGTGCTGCTGGAACTCCTGGTAGCCGTAGCCTTGGTAGGTGAGGGGCTGTTGAAAGCTTTGGAAGGGCTGAGACATCACTTTGGGTGGATTAGCAGACCTGGAGTGGGTGAGAGCAGGTTCAGCTGGGCCTGGAGGGTGGTGCAGATGACCTGTGATCCTCTCCTTGATCACCTGGTACTGGGCTTCGGGCATTTCCATGAGGGTCTGGCTCATGTACGTGATGAAAGGCTTTCTGTTGGAGGATGGTATGTCGAAGTGTACCATCTGAGAGAGGAGATCTACGCTGCTCTTGATGGTGTCCCTTATCTCCAAGAGGACAGTGTGGCTCTGCCACTCCGGTCTGCCTCTCTGTCTGCTTTCTGTGGAGGTGGAGCTGGGGGTGGGAGTGGGTTAGTCTCTGGTGGCAGCGGCCTCTTCTTGCTCCATCTGCGTCAGAATTCCTCCATGTGCTCCAGCACGGGGAGTACAGCTGTCAGGAGGGTCTCCATCGTGGGGCGCACCAGCAGCACCAGCAGAAGCACCAGCACCGCACCAGCAGAGTCAGCACCAGCAGCAGAAGTAGCAGCAGAAGCAGAGTCAGTGCCAGATGGTGGGAAGGTGGTCCTGTCCTTCTTGCCAGGGCTGGCAGGAGTAGGCACAGGCTTCCTCTTCTTCCCCATGGTTGTTGGCTGAAGATGTGTCTGGCAGCAGGTCTTTCCTCTGAATGGTGACCTGCTTGCGAGCTGCTTCCCTTTATATCCGCAGGGCTGACGCAATGCATCCTCCCCACATGCGCAGTGAACGCTTTGCATCCGCTAGGCATCCGCTAGGCATCCGCTAGGCATCCGTGATGCATCCGCATCATCTGCTCGGCATCCGCTATGCATCCGCTCCTTCCGCTGCATGTCCGCTTCGCTGTTCTCCCACGGAAGCCCTGCGGATGTGTCATTCGCTTCCATCAGCTTCCATCCGCTAGGCTTCCGTTGAGCATCCGCTTAACATCCTCGCTATGTCTTCCCCACATCCATTCCTTTCCATTGTTGTCCCTTCTCTTTATGCAAATTTGGGGCACTTTTGAGAGCGGATAACAACGGATGGAAAATTTGCTCCTCCGCTGTGTCCTTTTTACATACGTTTTGCATCCGTCGGCCAATGTGACCTAGCCTTTACATACTGTATTTCAGTTATCTTTTATCCTCTAATTTCTACCTCTTTTATCCAACCATTGATAAAACATGTTTAAATTATTAAACAATTAAAAAAATGCTTGTTAAGCCTGGGTTCCCCAACCAGGGTTAGGTAGACAAGCTAAAC
>BLBF01000095.1:1554607-1608669 GCA_015471245.1 Laticauda colubrina | reverse complement strand
ATGTAACAAGTGAATACATTCATCATGAGGTTTCTGGTTTTCATAAATTGTGTTAGCCACCTTTAAACCATCATCATTTAACACATATAATCCATCTCTTAAAGATGCAGTAATTCTCTTATCTTCTTTTGTAATTAAGCAGTTATCTTCCCTAAATGTAACTACATATCCTAGTTTAACCAAAATTCTAACTGAAATTAAATTAAACTTAAGTTGTGGTACATATAACATTTTTACATTCTCTTTTATAAAAGAACAATATGCTATACCTTCACCTTTAGCTTTCAGTTTCCAGCCATTGGCTAACGATATCTGCTGTGTACTCTGGGACATTTTAATAAAATTTTTGTTATCATTTGTTATACAATGGGATGCCCCACTGTCAACCACCCATAAATTATTTTTTACAGCTCCGTTAGTATACATGGCTAACTCTAAATGTTTATTTAGTCTTTGATGATTTTTAGTATTCTGGCCAGCGTTCTGGCGCTTTGCCTTTTTACAAAATCTTGCCAAATGTCCTCTTCCTCCACAATTAAAACACTTTTTAATTGCGTATGCAGTAGGAGATTCATTATCTTCTTTTTGAGGTTGCTCCCTCCTTAATTCATCTCTTTCATGCCTTCTTCTGGCCTCTTCAATCAATCTGCCAGTTATATCAGTTAAAGTTAAATTGTCCTTTGGCAAAATTTCAAGTGAAGTTACGTAGTTATCATAACTTTCATCAAGGGAAGATAGAATTATATAAACTTGATGTTGTTCAGAGAATATAAGCTCTTTCTCGTGCAGTTCCTGAAAAATGCTTTGCATAGTTTTTAAATGACTCTGCATATCACCATTTGTTTGGAGATGTGTCCTTTAAAGCTTCCGTGTTAGATTTATGTGAGCACCAATATTATCTCGAACATAAATTCTCTTCAGCTTCTGCCAACACCCAAAAGCCGTTTTCTCTCCATGGATATAAACAAGCTGTTGATCAGTTAAGGTTAACCCAATTATGCAAATGGCTTGTTGATTTTTATGCATAAATTCTTCTATCTTTATTCTGTCTTCCTCATCCTCTGGATCTCATTCTTCTACGTTTGGTGGATTTTCAATTATGTTCCACAGACCTTCTTTTCATAGAAGTAGACTACATTTTGTAGACCATGATACATAGTTTGTTCCATCCAGCTTGGATATAAGGGACAAACTTTGTAGATTGACTTGTGCCATGTTTTCTTATATGGATATAAAAATATAATTAATAAAACACAGCTGTCTGTTTACTGTAATGTATAACAATACAAACTCTCACTTTTTACATAAATCTGTTTAACCTAGTTAAACTGACTTTGCAGCCTCTGGGCCCATAACCAGTGTTAAGCCTGGGTTCCCCAACCAGGGTTAGGTAGACAAGCTAAACAGAATGTGCAGCGTTAGTCAGATAGGCACACAGATAAATGAGTGAGCTAAGCTTGTATGTTTATTAACATACAGTAAAAATAACAGATACGCTTTGCTATCAAGAATATAGTTTATTCCAGTATAAGTTTATGGCATAGTCAAATATCAGTCCAATAGTCATTTACCATGTAGTCAGTCCATTCAGGGATATTCAGTTAGCAAAGTCCATGTAGAATATCCTATGTCAGTTCACATAAAAATCAGTCCTTTGTTGTCTCTCCCGTTCGAGCTATGCAGTCTTGATTCCAAGCAGTAATCAGGATCATCAAAGCCAGAGAGAGAGCAAGCCGTAGTCTTGCTACTTTTATATTGTTTTCTTAACCACTCCTTTAATTGCTATTTCACAGTTAAAGCTGCATACAGTCTAACATACACTAACTATGATTCATAGTTATTATTTCACCTAAACCAGTTAGGGTAAACAATGTTATCCCTAACAATGCTTTCAATTATTCTGTTTCTTCCTTATCTTTTATAATTAATGTCAATCTATCCATTCAGCACAATCTAATACATCTGTAATGTATCTTCATTTTTCCAATATTGAGTAAATACAATTCTTGCTGCTTTCAATGTATGTATTATTAAATATGTAGTCCCTTTGTTGTAATTTTCTAGTAATATACCTCACAAAAATATTTCTGGTTTTAAGTCTATGTGTTGCTTTATTATTTTCTATAAGCACGTATGTATTTTCATCCAATTTTTTTTGCTTTTGGACAAGTCCATTACATGTGAAAGTAAGAATCTGGTATCTGATTACACTTCTAACATTTCATGGACATATTTTTAAACATTTTTGATAGTCTGGCTGTGGCAAATGCCACCTATAAAACATTTTATATAGATTTTCCATGTAAGCGGTTGCATTTTCAGTTTCTATCCCAAAGTTTTTGCCATGTTTCTAATTCTTTGGTACATCCAAAGTTTTTTGCCCGTGCTATCATCGTTTCATTCACCTGTTCATCTTTCATTTTAATACATAACAGATAACTATATATTTTCTTTATAAATTTTTCACCTATCTCCAAAAGTATTTGGTCCAATGCTGTTGGCTCTTTATAGAATCTTGTGTTTTTGCATCTTTCACCTATCTTGATTGTATTTGTAATTATGTTCACTGTGCTAAGTCATTTTGAGTTCCCCTTCGTCATTTAAAATGTCTTTATAAATTACAATTCTTTCCAAATTAATAATATTTGGATGTGTGAGAAGTGCATAAAAATGAATCAACAGAGTTTTGATAATCTGATCCATAGGATGCTTTATTAGGGAAAATACTGCAGTATGGACCCCTGTATTCCGGGGGGGGGGGAACATTTTCTAGGAGGAAGGAGACACTACCATTTAGTGAATACAGCTTATATAGGTTTAGCAAATCACATGGTTATATAACACTTCCTGTTTCCATATACGGATGTTATACAATGTTTTCATAAAAAGTTCCAACCTCTCATGGACAACTTTCAACATCAAATTCCAGAAGATTATGAGAAAACATTAATATCTTTTATTGTGACATTTATAATGACAGAGCACCCCAGCACATACCTCTAACTCATGCCAAGCACAGAGTGTTGCAGTCTGGTATTATTCCTAGCAGAAAACATATTGCATAACTGTTCTGAGCTTTAAAAGTTCAAACTGTGAACACAAAATTGCCTCAGTTCGGCTCTTTAGGTGTAATAACCAAATTTTACTTATAACAGGATGTATCAGTGCTTCCATCATGGAAAGCCAGATTGATATTTTTCTATAGTTTTTTGTTTTAAGTTTTTCCCATATTAAAAGTAATGCATTTCTTTCATAATGTCTTTGGAAATAGTATTTTATTCTTCTCATACCACAAAAAAGTGTGCCACTTCCCTCCAGTAGTAATAATCTTTTTATTGTCTCAGGTTTATTCACTCTTTCAGCCAAGTAAGTGCAGATGCCTGATAGTAATATTCCCAATCTGGTAACCCAACCCCCCCATTATTTTTAGATTCTTGCCACAATTTCAATCTTATTCTTGCTTTTTTTCCCTAACCATATTTATTCTAACATTAATATGTTCAATTCATTGAAAAACTTTTTATCTAGCTTTATAGGAATTGTTTGGAACAAAAAAAAGTATTTTTGGCAATATATTCATTTTAATAGTAGCTATTCTTCCTACCATGGATAGTTACAAGTTTTTCCATTTCTCGAAATCCTGCTTAATATGTTGTATTAATTCTGTATATCTTCTTTAATTGTTGCACATCTTGCTGTTAAATAAATTCCTAGATATTTTACTTTCTTAACCACCTGGAGATTTGTTTTCTTAACCAACTCATTTTTCTGTTTTTATGTAAGGTTTTTAACTAGTATTCCAGTTTTTTATTTATTTTATTTATTTTCAAACTTGCTACTTCTCCATATTCTTCTATTTTTCTTATTAGCTTGGGGCTAATTTCTACTGGTTCTTCTAAGATAAATACCAAATCATCTGCAAATGCTTGTAGTTTGTATTTTTCTTTTTTGATTTCTATTCCTTTAAATATCTACTGCCTAACATTTTTATTTAGCATTTCTAATGTTAGTATAAAAACAATCCTGGATAGTGAGCATCATTGTCATGTTCACTTTCTTATATTAAAATTCTGTCAAGTCCCCATTAGCGATCATTTTGCTGTTTGTTTGTAATATATTGTCTGAATCATATTTATAAATTTTTCATCAAAGTTCATGCATTTTAATTGTTGTTCGTATGAATTGCCAATTTAAATTATCAAATGTGTTTTGAGCACCTAAAATATCAATGTCATTTGCTTTTCTGAATGTACTTCATAAATACTCCAACGTATCTAAAATAATTCTCACATTATTAAAAAAGCTACTTCTTAAAAAAGCTATCCACTGCCATAGCCGAACCTCTAAGCATAATCTTTGAAAAATCTTTCAGGACCAGTTCTTTGCCAAACCTATGGTCACAAAACACGTTCATTTTCAAAAAGGGAGAATCCAGCCTAATTGAAAATTACAGACCAATCTCTTTATGCTGTGTCACCTGTAAAATCATGGAATCAATCTATCCAATCCATTATCCTCCACTTAGAGATAAACAACCTACTCTCTAATAAACAATTTGATTTCAGGAAAAAACTATCCTGTAATCTGCAACTCTTATACTGCAAAAACATATGGACTACACAACTCGATCAGGGCAAAACAATAGATACAATCTACATAGACTTCTGTAAAGCCTTTGATTCAGTGGTACATGACAAACTACTATTAAAACTAAAACCTTATGGTATCTCTGGACATCTGCATAACTGGATAGAAGCATTCCTGTCAAACAGGCAACAAATGGTCAAAATTGAAAACGTCCTATCAAATTCTGTACCTGTCAATAGTGGTGTCCCCCAAGGCAGTGTTCTCGGACCAACTCTCTTCATACTCTACATAAATGACCTCTATGATCATATTAAGAGCAAATGCATTCTCCTTGCTGACGATGTAAAGCTATTCAACACCACAGACAATACTGCTATCCTTCAAAAAGACCTTGACTATGTATCAGAATGGTCAAACAAATGGCAACTTCAAATCTCAACAAATAAATGCTCTGTCTTACACATTGGCAAAAAAATATATATCAGAAAATAAAATACAAACTGAATAGTCAAGATCTTGTTGATGATCCAAACTCTGTCAAGGACCTTGGAATACTCATCTGAAATGATCTAAATGCTAGAGTCCACTGTAACTACATAGCCAAAAAGGCATTAATAGTTGTTAACCTAATCCTATGTAGCTTTTTCTCTGGAAATATCACACTACTAACTAGAGCATACAAAACATTTGCTAGACCAATATTTGAATACAGCTCATCAGTTTGGAACCCACATTACATATCTGATATTAACACAGTTGAGAAAGTCCAGAAATATTTCAAAAGAAGACTTCTCCACTCCTCTACTCATTGCAGAATACCTTATGCCACCAGACTCAAAATTCTAGACCTAGAAAACCTAGAACTGTGCTGCCTTCTAAGTATAGTATATAAAATCATACATTGCAATGTCCTACCTGTCAATGAATATTTCAGCTTCAACCATAACAACACAAGAGCACACAATAGATACAAACTCAAAGTTAACTGCATCAAACTTGATTGCAGGAAATACGCCTTCAGCAACAGAGTGGTCAATGTCTGGAATACTGTACCTAACTCTGTGGTTTCTTCCCCAAACCCCCAAAACTTTAACCTTAGACTGTCTACTATTGACCTCACCCCTTTCCTAAGAGGTCTGTAGGGGGCGTGCATAAGTGCACCAACATGCCTACCTTCCCTGTCCTATTGTTTCTTTTATTTTTCTTATATGTATCCATGTATTCATAACTATGTTTATACTTATACCTATCATCTTGTAAGCACTTGACAAACCAAATAAAATAAATAAATAAATAAATAAAATTTTTACTTTGTCTTTTCAGTAAAAATCCATTTTGATCTGAATGTACAAATTCATTCAAATATGTTTTTTGTCTTTCTGCTATTACTGAAGCAAATATTTGGTAGTCTGTGTTTAATAGTGATATTGGCCCTATAATTCTTTATTTGTTTTCAATCCAAATCTTCTTTTGGAATTAGCCTAATATTTGCTTCCCTCCAAGTCTTTGTTATCTTGGCTTCTGCCAGTGCATCATTATAAACCACTAACATTGATGTTTTCCTGGCTCCTGCTTCTGATTGTAGAGGGACCAGCTTCCATGCAAATTAATTTATTGTTCATTAGGTATCCTCATAGTTAATGTAGAGATTCTTCCATTGTTCAATCTGTGCTTCTTAATTGTGTGAAAGCAAGTGATCTTTATCCCATCATACAAGAGCAAAAGATATCTCCCACATGATGCTGGAATCCATGCAGAAATTAAGCATTTTCCATGAAGCATTCCCTTAAAGGGGCAGCTCTCATTCCTAAATTAAATATCCACTCCAGCCAGCACAGGTGTACTTCATACATCTTGTAAGTATTGATAAAGTTCTTCTGGCAATCCACCTGGCCCTGGTGTTCTTCCATTCTTTTGTCTTTTAAATGTCTCTGTCGATTCCATCACTGTTATTTTTTCATTTAGCATAGTTTTCAAAATTTCAGGCACCTTTGGTAATTTTGCTTTTCCCACGTATTGTAATATTTTTTCCTTTGACGCTTTTTCTTGATCATGTAATTTTCTGTAAAACTCCTGAATTATTTTCTTTTTACTCTCATTTTGATACTGTAAATCTCCTTTTTCATCTTGCAATTTATTTATCAATTTCTTCTCTTTCTCCTTTTTCAACTTATCGGCTAACTAATCTTCCCAGTTTATTAGCATTTTCAAAAAAGTTTTGTTTCATTCTTTTAATCTGTTGTGCCAAATCTTCTTTTTCCCTTAAATTTAATGTAGATTTTATTGTTTCCATTTGAGTTTTTAAATTTCTTTTCTGAGATTCTTTTCGTAGATCAGCTTTAGCTGTATCCCATACATTTTGTAATGAGATCTCTTCTTTTCTATTCACTTTGAAGAATTCCATTTCTTTTTCTATTGTTTTAATACATTCATTATCTTTTAATATTAAATGATTCAGAGTCCATCTCACCTTTTTCTTTTGTCCCTCCAAGTCACTTTTATTGGGTTATGGTCAGCCCATAAATTTGTTTTTATCTATCTTTTGCACATTTGTGCTCAATTCTGGAGGTATCTATATCATATCAATTCTGGACCATGATTAGTGTCTATTTGAGTAAAATATTTTTCTCTGGATTTATTTCTCTCCATATATCAGGTGTATCTATTTCTTCTGCTATTTTGAAGGAAATCCCAGGAAGTGTCCTTCTTAAGCCCATGTCACACTGAACCAACGGATGCAAAGAGGATGCAAAATGGACAAAAAACCTTGCCATCCGTTGGTTAACGCGATGTATCCGTTCTGTACTCACTGCCTCCATTTTGCTTCCTCTCTATCCGTCCAGCATCCGTTTATGGACGTTTCATCTGCTCCAAAAGTTTTGGGCTGCCTAAAAGTTTTGCGCGGAAAATGTATCCAGTTGGTCCGTTCTGCATCCGCTACGCATCTGCTAGGCATCCGTTACACATCCGCGATGCATCCGCTGTATCCGCTAGGCATCTGCTGTGCATCCGCGCAACTCCATCTGCCTGGACGCAGGGAGGAAGCGGAACGGATGCAGAACGGATGCAGAACGGATGCCTAGCAGATGCAGAATGGAAACAAAGCATTTAAAACAGAAAAAACGTTCACAGAGGGGACCTATCTCAGATATTAAGGATGTCTAGAGGAGGCCTAGAGGATGCCTAGCGGAAAACCTATACTGCCTATAAAAAGGGGGAGGAACTCGCCTGCATCGCACTTTCAGAACAGCAGCCCAGTGGTGCAGACCTCTGCAGCCTTCATCTGCCTCTTCCTCTTCCACAGAATCCAGTCATGTCCACCGTGGATTGTAACAAAGTCCTTTCGGCAACCACCATCGTTCTGCAACAGTGCGAAGCCATCTGCAGGCTCTGTGAACACTACTGCGAGAATAAAAGGAGCCACCCAAAAAGAGTCTGAAGATGGTTTGCCAGAAGAGCAGAGGACAGACTGTACAACAAGCTGATGGTGGAGCTCAGGAGCGAAGACACTCGGGCGTTCCAGAACTTTATGAGGATGCCTCCAGCCATGTTTGACGAAGTTGTGCAGCGGCTGACACCCAGGTTGACCAAGGCAAACACCAGCTTCCGGCCCAGCCTGGAACCTGGGCTCAAGGTGGCACTCACTCTGCGCCACCTGGCCTCAGGGACCTCCTACAGGAGCATGCAGAATGGCTGGAGGGTGCCATCCAACACCATCAGCATTGTGGTCAGAGAAGTGGTGCAGGCCATCATCGAAGAATACAAGAAGGAGCTCCTCCAGTACCCCTCCACTGAAGAAGGATGGAAGAAAGTTGCAGAGCAGTGGTATCAGAAGTGGAACTTACCCCACACCATTGGAGCCATAGATGGCAAGCACGTGGCCTGCAAATCTCCAGCCAACTCGGGGTCCACTTATTTCAACTCCAAGGGCTTCTTCAGCATCATCCTCTTCGCCATGGTCGATGCTGACTACAAGTTCATGTACGTCGATGCTTCAGGCAACGGCTCCACTTCAGATGCCCAGGTATACAACGCCAGTCACCTCAAGGAGGGGCTGGAACGCAACCTCATCGTGGGCTTCCCAGATCAGAACCCCTGCCCATCGACACACAAGATGTGCCCTACTTCATCATGGGAGATGATGACTTCTCCCTCACAACCTACCTCATGAAGCCTCTTCTCCCGATACATCTTCGGACCCAGATGCTTCTTGTTTCCCTTTGCATCCTCTAGGCATCCTCTAGACATCCTTAATATCCGAGATAGGTCCCCTCTGCGAACGTTTTTTCCATTTTAAATGCTTTCTTTGTGAGCTGCATCCGCTTTCATCCGTTCTGCTTCCGTTCTGCGTATGTTCCATTTTCTCCCTGTGTCCGTTTACTGCTGGAGCGGATCGAGTTGCGCGGATGCGTAGCGGATGCCTAGCGGATATAGCGGATGCGT
Source organism: Laticauda colubrina (assembly GCA_015471245.1). Classification (NCBI taxonomy): domain Eukaryota; kingdom Metazoa; phylum Chordata; class Lepidosauria; order Squamata; family Elapidae; genus Laticauda; species Laticauda colubrina. The sequence continues at coordinate 1,599,639 of BLBF01000095.1, read as the reverse complement.
AACGGATGCAGAACGGATGCCTAGCAGATGCCTAGCGGATGCAGAACGGACATATTGGATACATTTTCCGCGCAAAAGTTTTGAGCAGCTCAAAACCCTCTGAGCAGATGAAACATCAATAGACGGATGCTGGACGGATAAAGAGGAAGCAAAACGTATGCAGTGAGTACAAAATGGAAGCATCGCATTTACCAATGGATGGCAAGTGTTTTTCTCCATTTTACATCCTCTTTCCATCCGTTGGTGCAGTGTGACAGGGGCTTAACACTTTATCTAATGTATCCAGTCTGTAGCTTTTTTCATTCTAATACACTAATATATTTTCCAGTACCAGTCATCTAAATTTATATTATACTTGATTAGTTTCTCAATCAAGAATTGATATTGTTTCTTTATATCTCTTACTCTTCTGGGAATCTGTTTCAGAACTACAATTTCTTTTTCTGTGTATTGCAGTGGTTCATCTCTTGCCTTTTAAGTATTTCTTCTCATGTTAATTTTTTGACAATCTCACATGCACCTCTCTTGGGAGTTTATGTCTTTCACATAGCTTGTATGTATTTTAAATATTTCATCTACCTCATGATCCATCTCATGTTTCTTTAAATTTAAAGTCTCTGCCAATAACTCTATTATTATAACTAGAAGGTTTTCTCCTTTTTCATCTTCAATATTTTGAAATCATAAGTAATGTGCTACCTTCCCCATTTCAAGCATAATTATTCAGCCTGTCAACTCTTTGTTTTCTCATGTCAATCTTTGATTTTTTTCTTCTAACTTTTTTTTGATTCTGATTTCTCCTCTATTTTCTGAATCTTTTGTTCATTTTTTGTTATCATTTGCTGAAAATTCCCCATTTTTTTCAACCAGGTTGTGCATTTTTCTTTCATTTCTCCCATACTGCTTTTTATTTCCAACCCATTTTTCATCTCTCCCAATGCATTTTTCATCTCCACCATCTCACTTTTCATCTCAGTATGATTTTTTTGTCATAACTTCCTCTATGGACTGTAGCATCACTTGTAATTGTGAGGGATTCATTTTCTCTTGCTGTAGCATGGTGTTTATAGATCTTTGGCTTGGGCTAGAATAAGCCAATGGTGGGGTTGATGATGCTTTTTTCCCTATTCTGGTTAAATTTGGAATACTTGTCATTTCAACATTTAATATTTAAAAAAGCAATCTAATGAAACTATTTAAAGAGGAGGCAGAACAAAAAGAAACAACAGAGCAAGCATAATCCAAAATCACCCAGTCACCACAATCTCCCACATACCAATAAATTAGGAAATCAAACTAGTTTTTTTAAAATAATATTTTTTTTATTTTTTTATATACTACAAACCATTCAATTTTAGTCATGTGTCAATTAGGTACATATTTCATGTGCTTACTTTTTATAATTAATACTCTTCTTATCAATGTAACAATATAACATTAACCACATTTTCAAATAAATAATATCCAATATATCTATTTTTACAATCTTCTCTTATTGCTTTATATATTCATCTAATCCATTTTAATTTATTTTATTTTCTAATGATTGGTAAAATAAATCTCATACCATGTAATATTCAGATTCTTCTTTTTCCATTAACATTTCCAATGTTAATTTATTCATTTCTGCACATTCAAGTATTTTTTCAACTACTTTTCCCTCCATCAGTATCTTATCACTTTTCCAATTCTGAGCAAATACAATCCTACCTGCTGTTAATACATGTTGTTTCTTTACTGTAACCTTCAGGTACCATTCCAAATAAAATATTTCAGGTTTCAAATCTGTATGTTGTTCAATCATTTTTTCCAACCATTTGTGTATTTTTGTCCAGTATCTTTTAGCTTCTATGCAAGACCACCATATATGGTAATATGTCTCTGGTTTGATGACACTTCCAGCATTTGGTTGATATATCTTTAAACATTTTTGCTAGTTTTGTTCTTGCTAGGTGCCATCTACAAAACATATTATACAGGTTTTCTTTATATGCTGTCGATATTTTAATTTATAATTTGTGTCCCTTAGTTTCTGCCATTTATCTAGTTCTATGGCATATCTAAAAAAATTTGCCAGTGCTATCATTGTTTCTTTTACTTGTTCCTCTTCCAACTTAACATCTAATAAATAACAATATACTTTTAATCAATTTATCTTCTGTTCCTATTAATGTTTTATTAAATTCTGTCAATTCCTTATAAATTCCTTCATCTTTAATATCTTTTTCGTACCTTGATTGTATTTGCGTACATGAACACCAATTTATCTCTAACCCTTGTTCATTCAACTCTTGTTTTGTTTTGAGCTCATCCTTTTCATTTAAAATATCTTTATACCTAGCAACACTTCCCATTTTACAAACATTTGGACATACAAGTGCTTCCGTTGTTGATAACCAGACTGAGATCTTCATGTGGTGCTGTTCCTTAATTTTTTCCCATACATGTAACAATGCATCCCTGACCATATGCCTTTGAAAGTACCCATGTGTTTTACTTCTATACAACAAGAATGCATGACAACCCATTTGTAAATCATGTCTTTCCAACATTAATAACCTTTTATTCCTCATTATTATCCATTCTTTCATCCACATTAAAGCCATGCCCTGGGAATATATTTCCCAAATGAGTAATCTAAATCCTCCTCTAGTTCTAGCATCCTGTAAAGCCCCTATCACACTGCACCAACGGATGGAAAGAGGATATAAAATGGAGAAAAACACTTGCCATCCGTTGGTTAATGCGATGCTTCCGTTCTGTACTCACTGCCTCCGTTTTGCTTCCTCTCTATCCATCCAGCATCCATCTATTGACGTTTCATCCGCTCAGAGGGTTTTGAGCTGCTCAAAACTTTTGCGTGGAAAATGTATCGAATTCGTCCATTCTGCATTCACTAGGCATCCGCTAGGCATCCGTTCTGCATCCGTTACACATCCGTTATATCCTCTAGGCATCCGCTATGCATCCGTGCAACTCGATCCGCTCCAGCGGTAAACGGACACAGGGAGGATGCGGAACAGACACGGAACGGATGCAGAACGGATGCAGAATGGTTGGAGAAAGGATGAAAGCGGATGCAGCTCGCAAAGAAAGCATTTAAAATGGAAAAAACATTCGCAGAGGGGACCTATCTCGGATATTGAGGATGTCTAGAGGATGCCTAGAGGATGCAAAGGGAAACATAGGGGAAAACCTATACTGCCTATAAAAAGGGGGAGCAACTCATCTGGATCTCACTTTCAGACCATCAGCCTAGCTGTGCAGACCTCTGCAACCTTCATCTGACTCTTCCTCTTCCACAGCATCTAGTCATGTCCACCAGGGATTGTAACAAAGTCCTTTTGGCAGCCACCATCGTTCTGCAACAGTGCGAAGCCATCTACAGGCTCTGTGAACTGTACTACGGGAAGAAAAAGAGGCGGCCAAGAAGCATCTGGGTCCGAAGATGGATCGGGAGAAGAGCAGAGTACGGAATGTACAACAAGCTGATGGTGGAGCTCAGGAACGAAGACACTTGTGCATTCCAAAACTTCATGAGGATGCCTCCAGCCATGTTTGACGAAGTTGTGCAGCGGCTGACACCCAGGTTGACCAAGGCAAACGCCAACTTCCGGCCCAGCCTGGAACCTGGGCTCAAAGTGGCACTCACTCTGCGCCACCTGGCCTCAGGGACCACATACACGAGCATGCAGTACGGCTGGAGGGTGCCATCCAACACCATCAGCACTGTGGTCAGAGAAGTGGTGCAGGCCATCATCGAAGAATACATGGAGGAGCTCCTCCAGTGCCCCACCACTGAAGAAGGATGGAAGAAAGTTGCAGAGCAGTGGTATCAGAGGTGGAACTTCCCCCATACCGTTGGAGCCATCGATGGCAAGCATGTGGCCTGCAAAGCTCCAGCCAAGTCGGGGTCCACTTATTTCAACTACAAGGGCTTCTTCAGCATCATCCTCTTCGCCATGGTTGATGCTGACTACAAGCTCATGTACATCAATGCTTCAGGCAACGGCTCAGCTTCAGATGCCCAGGTATGCAACGCCAGTCACCTCAAGGAGGGGCTGGAATGCAACCTCATAGTGGGTTTCCCAGATCCAGAACCCCTTCCCAACGACACGCAAGATGAGCCCTACTTCATAGTGGGGGGATGACGCCTTCTCCCTCAGAACCTACCTCATGAAGCCCTACACTTCCAGATACCTCACCCGTGAAGAGAGGATCTTCAACTGCAGGCTGTCCAGGGCATGGCGGGTGGTGGAGAACGCCTTTGGCATCCTGGCCAACAGGTTCCAGGTACTTCTCACCACCATGCAGCATCACCCACAGACCGTGAGGAGGATCGTGGAAGCTGGTTGCATCCTGCACAATCTCATGCGCATCCACTACCCAGTCTTGCAGAACAGGCTCATGGACCTCCAACAAGGCAATGGGGACATGGAGCCTGGGGAATGGAGGCAAGGGCAAAACCTCATAGACACTCAGGATGTGCAAGGCCCCAACAGAGCCTCACATGAAGGGAAGAAGCAGCGCAACTTCCTGAAACACTGGTGCAACTCCCCAGCTGGAGTGGTGGAGTGGCAAGACAGGATGATAGATGCTTAATGGATGCTTCCTTCAGCCTGTCTCATCACATTGATGAGATTGGGCCATGTATGTTGGGTGGGCCTACAATAAACAGGGCGTTTAATAAAGAGTTGTGTTTATGTTGACATGTGTGGATGATTATTACATTATTATTGATAATAAAGGGCCATAGGTGTGGCACCTGGGAGGGTGGACCATACAGTCCCACTATACTTGCACTGGAGGTTTATTTATCCCACAGCTATTACCCTTTACAAAGGTATCCCTGCTCATTCCTCAGGTATCCCTGCCCACCCCACTGCTATCTTAACCCATCCCACAAACATGCAAAAGCTTAAACCATTTCTAAAAGACTTTATTAAAAAAAAGAAATGAAGCAAGTGTGTGAATCATAGATAGACCTTATTAACAACAAGCTGTAAAGAAAAATGACCCAAGTCAAGTGTCCAAATAAAGTCTACAGGTAGCCACCCAGTCTCTGGCACTCCTTTTGGTCACTCGGAGGTGTGCCCAGTCTCAGGGGTGAAGGGTCCAGGTGCTGTGGAGGTGGCTGGTGCTGGAGTGCTTGTCTGAAGCACCATTGGGGTGCCTGGCCCCGAGAGGACAACAGGTGACGGTGTGTTGAGAAAGCTCTCGGACAGCTGGCTCAGACCCGTGATGTTGAGAGCTCCTTCCTCCATGCCATGTGGTGTCAGCCCCAGTACCAAGGACAGATGTACTGAGGCCGGGCTTGGCTGTGGGGTGGAGGATGGAGCAGTGTACTGGGGCTGTCTGGTCAGCAGCTGGGTGAGGACTGGTATTGGTGGCATCGGTGTCGTGGGTGGCATCAATGCCGTGGGTGGCATCAGTGGAACCGGTGGCAATGGTGTCGTCCGATGACTCTGTGCCTGGACCGGGAAGGGCTGCTGCCTGTGCTGCTGGACCTCCTGGTAGCTGTAGCCCTGGTAGTTGAGGGGCTGTGGAAAGCCTTGGAATGGGAGGGGCATCACCTGGGGTGGAGGAGCAGACCTGGACTGGGTGGGAGCAGGTGCCTCTGGGTCTGGAGGGTTGTGAAGCAGCTCGGTGATCCGGTCCTTCACCACCTGGTACTGGTGTTCCGCCATGTCCGTGAGGGTCTGGTTGACATAGGTGAGGAAGGGCTTGTGGTTGGAGGATGAGGAGTCCGTGTGTACCAGCTGAGAGAGGAGATCTATGCTGCTCCGGATGGTGTCCCTGACCTCCAGCAGGACAGTGTGGCTCTGCCCCTCCGGTCTGGCTCTCTGCCTTTCTGTGGAGGTGGAGCTGGGGGTGGATGCAGGTAGGGCTGTGGTGGACGTGCCATCTCCTTTCTCCCACCGCACCTTTCGCTCCACGTGCTCCACCACAGTTAAAACACCTGTCCGCGGGTTCTCCGCCGTGGCACGCTCCACAGAACCCTGCCTGGAGACAGGAGCTGACTCTCTGCCGGAAGAGGACTGACTCTCATCAGGCTGCCGGAGAGAGATGGTAGACAGAGGGGCTCCTGGTGCTCCTCGGTGGCGGATCTCACCCTCCAAGAAGCTGCACCTGGCCATGACGTAGGTCTCTCTGACCGTCAGCTTAACTGTGGCCTGGCCAGATTTCTTCAGGTGCAGCTTCCCGTACCAGGTGTGCATGTGCTTCCACCAGCTGAGGAGCACCTCCGAAGTGTAGCCCAGACTCTCCGCCTTCTCTCTCCAAGCAGCATGCTTCCGCTTGGTGTCCCTGTAGAGACGGTGTCCCTTCCTCCACAGATAGTCATTCTCTCTCAGCCACTCCAGCACTTCATCTTCGTGTTCCTCCTCAATGGAGTATTGTCTCCTCTCCCGTCCCCGCATACGCCTCTTCCTCCCTTTGGCAGGACCAGATGGGCCCTCATCAGAGGGGCTCCCAGGTAGTAGGGGCTGTTCCTCCACACCAGCAGCAGCAGCAGCACCAGCAGGATCATCATCATCATCATCATCATCATCAGCAGGATCATCATCATCATCATCATCATCATCATCAGTAGCAGCAGCAGCAGCAGGACCAGCAGGACCAGGATCAGCAGCAGCAGAGTAAACACCAGCAGCACCAGCAAGACCAGGAGCACGAGCAGGACCAGGAGCATGAGCAGGACGAGCAGGATGAGCAAGACCAGGAGCATGAGCAGGACGAGCAAGTCCAGGAATACGAGCAGGACCAGCAGGACCAGCAGGACGAGGAGCAGCTTCAGCAGGTTACGCACCAGCAGAAGCACCACCACCAGGAGCAGCCTCATCAGAGTAAGCACGAGCAGAAGCACCACCACCAGAAGCATCATCATCAGCTCCTCTAGAAGCAGAAGCAGCAGAAGCCCCAGCAGAAGCAGAGTCAAGGAAGGGGGCAGGGGGGTGGCCCTGTCCCTCTTCCCAGGGATGGCAGCATGTTGCTGCTTTCTCTTCTTCCCCATGGTTGTGGGGTTGCTGGCTGGCAGGGAGGCTGGCAGGCAGGCAGGCACCAAGGCTGGCAGGCAGGCTGGCTGGAAATCTGGCAGGAAGCCTGGCAGGAAGGGTGGCAGGAAGGGTGGCAGGCAGGCAGGCACTAAGGCTGGCAGGCAGGTAGGCACCAAGGCAGGCAGACAGCAAGGCTGGCAGGGAGGCTGGCAGGAAGGTTGGCAGCAAGGCTTGCAGGCAGGCATGCAGGCAGGGCAGGCAAGGCAGTCAATGCGTCCGGCAGCAGGTCTTTCCTCCAAATGGTGACCTGCTTCCGAGCTGCTTCCCTTTATATCCATGGGGCTTACGCAATGCATCCCCCCCACACATGCAATTAACGCTCGGCAACCATTAGGCTTCCGCTTTGCATCCGCTAGGCTTCCGCTCTGCATCCACTTCATCCGCTGTGCATTCGCTGTGCATCCGCTTCATCCACTCGGCGTCCGCTCTGCATCCGCTGTATCCGTTCCACGTCCGCTTTGCTGAGGTCCCCTGGAAGCCTAGCGGATGTGCCATCCGCTCCCATCTGCTTCCATCCACTAGGCTTCCGTTCCGCATCCGCTTTCCATCTGCTCTGCGTCCTCCCCGCGTCTGTTCCTTTCCGTGTTATCCGCTCTGGTTATGAAAATTTTTGCCTCTTTTGAGAGCGGATAAAAACGGATGGAACATTTTTCTTGTCCGTTGTGTCCTTTTTACTAACGTTTTGCATCCGTTGGGCAGTGTGACAGGGGCTTAACATTTTCATGTTAATTTTTGCTTTTTTCCTTTGCCATATATATTTCTATACCATTTTATTAATATCTTCAAAGTATTTTTTTTCTTACTTTATCGGAATTATTTGGAACAAATACAGCACTTTGGGCAATATATTCTTCTTAATTGCCGGAATTCTTCTTGTTAATGATAATTGCATATTACCCCATTTTTCTAACTCTATCTTTATTTGTTTTTTCAATTTACAATAATTATCTTTTTTAATTGTTCCACATCTTGCCATCAACTGTATTCCTAAATATTTAACTTTTTTTACGATCTGAATATCTATACTCTTTGTTAATTTTTTTTTGCTTCTCTGTCATGTTTTTCACCAATATCTTAGTTTTACCTTTGTTTATTTTTAATCCAAACATTTTCCCCATAAGCCCCTATTCTGTTTATCAACCTAAGTCCTGTTTCTAGAGGTTCTTCTAATATAAAAACTAAGTCATCTGAGAATGCCTGTAATTTATACATTTCTTTTCTTATTTCCATCCCTTTTATCTCCTTGTCTTTCCTAATTGCTCTGTTTAATGCTTTTAAAGTTAATACAAACAACAATGGTGTTAAGGGACACCCTTGTCTTCTTTCTTTCTCAATGTGAATTTTCTCTGTCAATTCTCCATTAACTAATAGTTTGCATATTGTTTATAATATATAGTCTTGATTATGCTAATAAACCTTCTTCAAATTCCATTTCCTTCATGTGCGTCTGCATAAATTTCCAGTTCACATTGTCAAAAGCCTTCTGTGCATCTAGAAATATCAATGCCATCTGCTTCTCTGGGTGTGCTTCATAATATTCCAAAGTATTAAAAATTATTCTAATGTTGTCCTTTATTTATCTCTTAGATAAGAATCCATTTTGATAATGAATGTATAAATTGATTTAAATATCTCTTTAGTCTTTCAGCCATTATTAATGCAAATATTTTATAATCCAAGTTTAACAACGATATTGCCTATAATTCTTAATCTGTTGTAAATTAGTATCATCTTTTGCTATAAGAGTAATATATGATTCCATCCATGATTAGATATTTTTGTTTTAATCAAAATTTCATTTGTTACTTCTAATAGTATATCACTTATAGAGTCCTGTAGGTCTTTGTACATTTATGCTGGCAGGCCATCCGGCCCTGGCACATTCCCATTATTTTGTCTGTTGATTGGTTCTGTTAGTTCTATCATCGTAATTTTCCCTTCCAATATTGTTTTGATTTCTTCTGGCATTTTAGGTAATTCCATCTTCTTTAAATATTCCACTATTTCTTCTTTTCACTATTTCTTTCACTATTCCACTATTTCTTTTCTTCTTCTTCATATAATTCTCTATAGTATTTTTGTATTGTTTCTTTTTTATCTTCATTCCTGTAACATGTTCCCCTTATCTTCCATTAGTTGAGATATTCTTTTTTTTCTCTCTCTCTTTTTCCAGTCTATATTCTAACCATCTTTCTGGCTTATTTGTGTTTTCAAAAAAGTTCTGTTTAGTATATTTTATTTTTTGTGCTAGTTCTTTTTTATCTATTATTTCCTTTTTTTGTTTTGTCAAATTTATTTTATTTTGAATTCCTTTTTTCTGTGTATTTTTTTTTGTAGTTCTCCTTCCAGTATTTTATATTCTTCTTCTAACATTTTTTTTGTATCTGTCTTTTTTTTTTTCTATTTCTTTTTCCCATATATGTTATTGTCAATCCTCTTATATAAGCTTTAGCTGTATCCCACACATTTTGTACTGAAGTTTCTTTCTTTCTTTTTTTCTCAAAGAATTTCAACTCCTTTCCCATATATTCAATATATTATTTTTCTCTTATTATTAAACTGTTCATTGTCCATCTTGAGCTCTTCTTTTGTCCTTTCCATATTACTTTGATCAGGTTATGATCTGCACATGTATTTGTTTCAATGCTTATATCTTGTATATTAATAATTGTCTCTGTTGTTGCCCATACCATATCTAATCTGGACCAAATTAAATTTCTATTTGAATAAAATGTATATTGTTTTTTCTGGGTATCTTTTTTTCCATGCATCCTGAACTGCTAGTTCTTCTGCCATTTTAAAGAATGACTTTTTTTGTTCTTTTTGTTTATCTTTTGTGTTTTATAGTCCATTTCTACATTTGTTATTGCATTTTAATCTCCAATAATACAAACATGTTTATATTCCAATTCTGTTATTTTTTATGTTATTAATCATAAAATTCTTCTTGACTTTCATTTAGGGCATAAATTGCCACTAATAATATTTACTTATAGTTCATCAATATTTCAACTATTAATACTCTCCCCCCTTGTCTTGTCCCCTAAATTAATTGCATTTTTATCATTTCTTTGATAAATAATGCCATTCCTCTTTTGCTTTGTTGAGTCAATGTAGTATATAATCTCCCAATCTTAGGGTAATCCAATGTTTTTTCATATTGTTTTTTAATATGTACTTCTTGCAAACAAATTATATCCATTTTTAATTTATCTAATTTATTGAATATTCTTTTCCTTTTAATTGCTAAATTTAATCCATTTATATCTAGTCTGAACTCTGAAGATTTAATCCATATCAGATATCATTTTATCTTTTTTCTCTTCCAGGGCTACTGCCAGTAAATCTGCCATTGTATCTGCTAGCTTCTCATATTTTTCTTCTACAACATTTTGGAATCTTAAATAATAATCAGCATTGTCCATCTCCAATATAATATTTTTTTTTCTTTACTTTGGTCAGATATTGTTAATCTGAAGTCCATTTTTCCTACTCTTTGTTTTATTATATATGTTTTCTCTTCCATTTTCCCACCTGTTCCTCATTCTTTATCATCATTTGTTTTGCATTGTCTACTTTCCCTTCCATCTTCTCTATTTTTTCATCCATCTTTCCAAATTGTTCTTGCATCATTTGAAGCAGGGATCGCCAACCTTTTAGACCCCAGGGACCACCAAATTCATAATTTTAAATCCCCTGGACCAGAGACCCTGGGAAAATCCCAAAAAATGTCTGCAGGAAAATTCCCCACCCGATTTCCTACTGATCAATCATTTTTTATTTGGGATCACAGGATACCATCTCCAGCTCCATTCTTGGGGGGGGGGGGAGAGAGAGAGAATGTTGGCTTCATGCAAGGAAAGTGGCAGAAGCAGCAGAAATCTTTCTTTCTCTTCCCCAAACTCCACCAGAAATGAGCCTTTGTGAGATTTGTCGTGCCAGCGCAGCTTCTTGCAGGATCCCAAAACTCATTTCTGGTGGAGTTTGGGGAGAAAAAGAAAGACTTTTGCTGCTTTCCTTGCATCCAGCCAAAAGGAAAAGAAAAAAGAAGCAGAAAGAAGCAGCCCAGTGGCCAGGGTAAGTGCATGGGGTGAATGGGGCAAGTTTCCCCCTCTGCCCTTTCCCCCTCCCCTAACTACCTCATATTTTTCACAATGCAAGCAACACAAGCCTTGTGTTCTCACGGGCCATGTGGGTGGTGCAGCCTTGTGTCCCAATGCAGCCTGGATTAATTGCTTTGGGAGGTACTTTCGAGGTGACATTTCTCTGTGGGCCACCAAAAATTTTTCATGGACCATCAGTGGTCCCTAGCTGACTGGTTGGTGACCACTGGTTTAAAGTATCATTTTAATTTCCATTTGCATTGTCACCGCCTTTTCTTGTTGAATAATCAGGTCAATAGAATTTGCCCTCTAAGGCTGGATTTCACAGAAGATGAGGCTGAGGATGGTGCAGATGGCACTGTTTTTTTCATCATGAGTATATTATATTTGTCATCTCTTATATATAAAATCAATTTTTAATCCACAGAGTCTTTTCCAGCAAAGGTTTCTTCAGGTTCTTTTATATCTTAATCCAATATATTCCATGAAAGTAGTACCATACAGTTCAAAGAAAGGATAGAAAACAAAATCCAAAAAAGTTCAATAAAAATGAAGGAGCACAAGGGAAAAAGAAAATAAAAAGGGGGAAAAAAATCCAAGAATTACTTTAAGGAAAAAATGAGAAGAAATAAAATGGGAAGACTACCAATTAAAAGAAGAAGAAAAGAAAAAATAATGCAATCCAGATTGAGGAAAAAATCAATAAAAATGCAGTATTCAAAAAAGAGGAAAGGAAAAATGGAAAAATAAAAAGGAGAAAAAGGGGGAAATGTATAATAATATCCACTAGGAAGGGTAAGATTAAAATCCAACTGTAAATCCTTTATATCACCAAATGTCAATGTACGGTCTTCAGCTGTTTCTCTTTATTGTCTTCAACAGTGCACTTTTGCCACACTATCCAAATAACTCACACAGAAAAAAATAGAGGAATAATCTAAGCAGTTCAGTGAAATGAGTTCTGGTTTCTATTTCTTTGTGTTTTCTTTGTTTCTTTTAGTGTCCAAGGATTACATTATTTCCATTATAAGTTCTCAACGTGAACTTATTGACAGAGAACAATGTGTTCTCTATCTGTAGATAATTGTATCTTGTTTTGTTTTTCCTCTGGTCTCAAGATCAGTCTGATAATTCAATATTCTTTTCTCCTTTCCACCTTTATTTTCAAATTTTCTTCCCAGTAGGTGACACTGTTGCACTGTTTTCCCTTTTCCTTTAAGGTTAAAGTTATTTATGAGTCCTTTAAAAGTTTTTTAAAAAGTTTTAAAAATCAGGGAAAAATAATTTTTAAAAAAAGTTTTTTTTCCTTAGTCACCTTAATTTATATAAACTCAGTTAATCCACTTCAGTTGTTTTTAAAGTAATTGAAAATAATTCCTGTTCTTTGTTCAGTAATTAATGGCTTCCTTTTTCTATTTGTGCTGGAAAAAGCTTTCCTTGACGCTTTTTTGGAGGGGGGATTTTAACATCGTCCACCCTTTAGTTCTGGTTTCTCTTCTCCCTTTTTTTTTCAGGGGACTCTGTTCTTCATATTTTAAAAAGTTTTAAATTCTCACCTCGTTCAAACACATTTTCTCTTTTTTTCTTTCTGCCAGAGACTGTCCCAGTTGTGTAGTGGTTCGCGATGACCACTTTCCCTCAAGTCAGCTAGAGAAGGCTATTTCTGGATCTACCAGGGATATTGCAGTATCCCTGGGATCAACAGAGTGTCCTCGCCCCAATTGTCATTCCTCCAGAACAATTTAGGTCTGTATGACATCATGGCAATAAGGCAGAATTCTTAGAGGCTCCTAGGGAGGATGTCGAAATCCCAAGAGCCGGTAAACCAAAGTCTATTTCTCTTAATCACCACTCATTTCTTGAAGTTGTTTTAAATTTGTGATCCACAAAGTCAGTCTATTTTATAGCTATAAATATTTCTTTGTCTTTTGTCAGTTAATCTACTGGTATTTGTTATCCAGAAGGCCCATCAAGTTCCCAGAGTTTAATAATCCAGTAAATAGTCCAAATATCTGATAAATCCAAAGGCCACTTCACTTAGTTTTAAAACAACTAAGCTATACTATTGTTTCAGGCTCTCAAGGCTCCACACCAGTGATTCCCAAAGTGGGTGGTACTACCCCCTGTGGCCGGTGGGATGCCTTAGGGGAGCACTAAGAGGTAAGGGGGCTGGCAGGGAGGCTCTAAGAAATGGCAGGGAGTGCTGGAAGTGGGCCCCTTGCAGGGCCCAATTCAGGGGTGGGATTCTACCAGTTCATTACCATTCCTAGTAGTTTGGAGAACTGGTAAAATGGGCCCCTGACTGGCCCTGTTCCTCTCCACCCACTCCTTCGTTCCCTGCCCAGTCAGTCCTTATTGCACATGCCTGACATTGCGCGCATGCGCAATAATCACTGATGGCCATAGCAGTGCACTGGAGAAGCAGAGCAAGCAAAGCCAAAGTTCGGTAATTTTCACTGCAAAAAGCATCCAGTCGCTGTGGGGTTTTTTTTTTTTTTTTTGGTGCAACTGGAGTTCAGCTGCACTGAAAAAAAACACGTGGCATCTGGAGGTTTTTTGTAGTGAAAATTATTGACCTCCAGCTTTGCGCTGCTTCTCCAATGTGCCACTGCCACCACATTCTAGGCACCTCATTTACTGCTGCACCACTCCACTCAGACTTGCTTGGGCAAGTCCCTCCAGCAGGCTCAATGGGGTGGACCTGAGAGGCCAGCACCTAGAATGCAGCTGCAGTGGCACATTGGAGAAGCAGAGCAAAGCTGGAGGTTGGTAATTTTTGCTGCAAAAACCTCCAGCTGCCACATGTTTTCTTTTGGTGTGGCTGCAGTCCAGCCGAACTGAAAAAAACACATGGTGGCTGCAAGCATTCATGACAAGGGCAATGTGGGCTGGCAGGGAGCCCAGCAACAACAATGGCTCATCCCTGGCTTGCCTTCCCTGGCAGCCAGCCATGGGAGGAAGGTAAAGTCATGGCCATGGGACAATGAAAGAAGTGGTCATGGAGGTGGAAACAGGGAGATTAAAAGCTGGGGCTTCTGAAAGGGGAAACCGGGTGATGCAAGATTAACCTAAGCCTTTGACAGATTAAGCCACACCTGCCTGGGCAGAAAATAGGTAGATAGGGACTTCCACTCAAAGCACTTCCATCAAAGATGGACCAAAGACCATGATTGTGTGCAGCTTCAATCCATACTTACCCTGTTGGGGGGGTCCCTACAGGACTGGATCCATCAGACCCACCTCGGAGGGGTGGGGGAAGAGGGGGAGACTACCAGCCACAGTCTCCCCTCCCTGGCTAGGTATACTCCCCTGAAAGACAGGGAGAAGCAGCAGTTTTAATGGCTGACCTGAAGATGGAAAGTTGCCAGGACCTAAGTATGTGCTGGAGTGATGAAGTGGTGAGTTGCATATAACCAGATAAACGAGTTTGAACCTTTTTCAATAACCCCGAGAAGCAGAAAGAAAGAGCCCTCGCTTAAGAGTACGATAGCGGCAAATGGAAAATAAGAGGAAAATATAAGGTAAATGAAAACTGGATTATAAAAGAGCTACAACAAAATTAGAGACTAAATTTGGAATAATATGTAGAATTTAGTATGAATTAGGCATTGGGTAGAATGCTGGACTTGTCTGGAATTGATCATATTTTAAAAAGCCAATGGTTGAAATGGTTGAAAATGAAAGTTAATATAATTGAAAAGAGAAAAAAAAAGAACTTTGAAAAGTGGAAAGTGATATAGAGCGCCATCTAGTGGTTAAAAATATTTTCTTCTTTATGATTTTATGGAAAATTACTGGTCTTATAAATGTGTGAATGAGAAAAGATATGAAATAAAAACCAATAGCATAACAAGAACCCCTGAAGCTTAAAAAAAGAGGGGGAGACTGCAGCAAGAGGATAAACGAATGTAACATCTTGGGACTGTTGGGCATTGACTGTGACAAGGAAACAGAAGGATTAATAAGGGAAATAGAGACAAACAGAGACTTTTGGCAAGGATTACAATAAAAAACTTTGAACTTCAATAAAGTAAAAAATAACTCAATTAATTAAAAAATGGAAGAAACAAGCAAAGAATTTAAGTTGGAACTGCAAACTGTGAGAGGAATATTAAAAGAAAGAATGGGATTATTGGATATACTGGCAGAAAAATTAATGGCTATGCAGTTCACAGAAGAACAGAGGAAATCTAGAGAGGAGGAGTTAAAGGAAGAGGAAAGCAGTTCAGATGAGCATGGAGAACAAGAGACATTGCCAAAAGACATAAAAGGAATCAAAACTATGACATTGATGAGAGAGATAATAAAAGAGAAAATGCTCCCAACACTAAACAAAAGAAGAATAAATTGTACAAGAAGAAACTTCAAAAAAGAGAACAGGAAAGGGTAAGGGAAAAGATGGGTGACTGGCAGATGGAAATAAAAACAATATTAGAGAACAAAAGAAATATAAAGAGGAAAGACCGGGAAAACCTAGAAAAGGGAAAGCTGGCTAAAACTAAGAAATGACAAGGCCGAGAGATTTAGAGACAAGGGTTAGACATAGTATAAAAGGGAGATACCACATGGAAATGTATTTTGGTATTTTTTTATTAGAAATGTGGACTGGGGAGATTTGATGTTTAAAATTTACTGGGAATTACCCTTGGATTATTTTATAACTATATATGAGAAAAGGGAAGATGGAGTGAGAGATATTAAGAGGGTTCTATTGTTATCAATCCCTTCTTTTTGATATATGCATATTCTAAAATATGCAATTGATTATTTAAATGATATTAGGAAAACAGATTATGATAAACTAGGTGAAAATTTGACTTGATTAAAAAGTGTGAATTATATAAACTTTATAGGTTACAATTGGTTAAAGGGAAGCAAAAAGGGAAACTTAATCTTCTGTTTTTCTTCCCGTTCTTTGTTGTATATATGAAATAGAAAATGTAATTGATTATATAAAAGATATGAGAAAATAAAAAATAAAATGAATTAGAAGGGATTATATATGGAATGTAAAATATTTATAATAAGAGTATCATATTATAATTAAAAGTAGGGGAATTAAAATTTATTAAAATTGCATATGTAAATTTTGGCCAAGTGGAAACAAAGAAAAAAAAAAGAGAAATGGATATATGAAAATCTCTGGAATAAATATAAGATATATTGTAGATTGGGGGTTGTACCATGTGGATCCTAAATACATTAATTTTACTTTATTTTTACTCTTTTTTGATTGTTTACTATATATTGGTCTTGAAAAAGTTAATGAAGTTAATGAAGATAACAATGTACAATGTAAAATAAAATAGATGGGAAGCTGAAAATGGAAACAATAGGGGATAAAGAATTGAAAATATATGTGAGGATGAAATGATTTTGATACTAAATTAATGAATTGAAATATGAAATGAAAATTTATTTAAAGATTGGTGGGATGGATAATAGTTTGATGTGATATTAAATAAGAAAGTTGAAAATGTAATTATGACTATATAAATGTTGTAATCTGGAATCAAGTTGCTCATGTGAAGATTTGTAAAAAATAAAAAAAAATCATGTAAAATCATGTAAAAAATAAAAATAAAAAAAATAGGTAGATAGGTTTAGGAAGGGATACAGAGGGGGAAAGAGAGAGAGAGAACAAGAGAAAGAGAGAGAAGAGAGAGGAAAGAGAGAGGAAAAGAGAGAACAAAGAAAGAGAGGGAAAGAGAAGGAACAGACAAGAAAGTAAAGAAAGAAAAAGGGAGAAAGAAAGGAAGAAAAAGGATAGACAAAGAAGGGAGGGATGGAAAGGACAGAAAGAAAGAGAGAGGGAAAGAGAGAGAGAGAGAGGGAAAGAGAGAAAGAAAGGCAGAGGGAGGGAAGAGAAAGTGCATGGGATATGGAGGGAGGGAGAAAGAGAAAGTGAATAGGATATGGAGGGAGGGAGAGAGGAAAAAAGAGGGAAAGAGGGAGAGAAAGAGAGAGAATGAGAAAGAAAGAGGGAGGGAGGAGAAAGTGAATGGGATATGGAGGGAGGGAGGGAGAGAGAAAGAGAGAGAAGGAAGAGAGAGAGACAAAAGAGAAAAAAAGGAAGGAAAAAGGGAGAGAGAAAGGAAGAAAAATGATCGACAAAGAAAGAGGGGGGAGGGAAGGAAGGGATGAAAGAGAAAGAAAGGAAGGAAGGAAGGAAGGAAGGGAGGGCGAGAGAGAGGGAGGGAAGAGAAACTGAATGTGATATCTAGTCCAACCACCTGCTCCAGCAGGGTTAGAAGGGTATGTGTGTGTGTGTGTGCATGTTTGTGCGTGTGTGTGCGTGTGTGTGTGTGTGCATGGCTGTCAAAACTCCAAAAACAGGTCAAATAACTCTGGGGAGGTCAGTCATAAATTACAACACTTACTAAGCAACCGACCATTAAGCGAGGACCACTTGTATTTGGTTTGCCAGTCACATGGCCATCTGGCCATGCTCAACCAGTCACATGATCACCAAATCACACCTAGCCAGCAAGCCATGCCCACCCAGTCACATGACCACCAAGCAACACCCAGCCAGCAAGCCAAGCCCACCAAGCCGTGCCCACAAATTAGGCCATGCCCACAGAACCAGTTGTTAAGAAATTTGAATGGGTGGGGGCACTGAGGATGCGGTCAGGAACTCCTCAGAAGACATATGTGAAGTAGCTTGGGGTCAAGCCCTAACTTGAAGAAGTGAACCAGGAATCACTTTGGCCATCGTCGCAGCTTCTCCACAATTTTCCTGAACTTCTTGACATACCCTTTGGCAGAACAACCCTTCTGCTTAATGTCATGGATTTCACCCCCAGCTTCCCGGGTTTGATATTCATCTTCAAATCTAGACCTCAATTCTTGCAGGAAGGTGTCAATATTTCTCAGCTTTGGTGTGTCTTCATCATGGAGCTGATTCACCCATTCAGTTGCTTCCCCTTCGCACCATAGCCTGATCGGTCAGATAGACAGTCATTGATGTGAACCCACATGTGATTTAGGAAGAAGGTCCAGCTTATCTGGGTCCCTGTCGAAAGTAACTCTGATCCGAGGGGGCTGAGCTTCACGAGGGGGTTGAGGGGCAGGCACCAGAGTTGGTGGCAGTGGGGTATGCATATCTGGTGCTTGCAGTCCAAGTTGGTGTTTTAGGTGACCTGGTGGGGTCCCCATTTGGCATTGCCTCAATGGCCTGTGCCACAGTTCAGGGCTTGACTGTGATGATGAAACTGGTAGAGGGTAGTGGCTTGAATTGCTGGGATGGAGGCTTGATCCCATTGGGGAGAGAACATCAAAATTGGCTGGGTCAGGATCACACTGGTCCACTCAACCCCCTCGTGAAGCTCAGCATATTTGCTCCAGTCTTTTATACATACATACATACATACATACATACATACATACATACATACATACATGTTTTTTTAAGTTTTCGTGGGTACTTACATGTATGCTGTTCAGCTTCCTTCGGATATCATCCCACTTTAAAAGCACAACTACAATGATGTGGGATAATACCCAAAGGAAGCTGAGGCTTGAGCCTGCATTGTTAGGGGAAGAAGACTCGGATGATGGGGAAGAGGAGGAATTGGGAATGCCTTCCTCCCCAGGACCTTCCTCTTCGGCAATGCCTTCCTCCCTGATTGTGCCTCAGGTGTTGGCAGATAACTGAGAGGGAAAGCCTGAGGCTAATCAGGAGAAGGAGGAGGGCATATCGGAGCAGCCTCTGACAGAGAATCAAGTAGACGATGCTAGACAACGTCGCAGGAAAAAGTGTGAGTTTTTGCTGTGGAGCTTCGGTGTATTTCTGTTTCCTGAAAACCTTCATGATTTATGTTGCTGTTATCATGTCGGACTTGGCAGGCAGCGTGTGTGATACTGCCAAGAACACTGCCTGCTTCAAAGAATTAACTCTATAACTACTGAATCTTCTTGCCTACCTGTATTTTGTCAGAGTTGTGGACTTTCCATCTTCATTGGAAAGGTGAGACATTTTTGTCCCATTCCTCACACATAAACCATCTTTTGACCAAGATGGATCAACAGCAGCTGCAGAATGAAAACCAGGCTTTGCACAGCAGATGACCCAGCTGACTAAGCAACTTGCTCTACTGCAGGCTCATGCTGCTTCTCCTACTCCTCCCTGTCGGAAATGCCCGGTGGCTGTGCCAGATAAGTTTTCTGGGCAGCCTGAGATGTTCCCGGCTTTCATGGGACAGTGCCAATTGTTTATGGCTCTGAGGCCAGAAGATTTCCCAGATGACCGGGCTTGGGTGGGGTTTGTAATAAGCCTCCTTTCGGGCTCGGCTGCCAGATGGACCACTCCTTTATTATTGCAGAACAGCCTGTTGTTAACGGATTATCAGGGGTTTTGGCAACATATGCGCCAAATGTATGAAGACCCCATATAGGTGCAGACGGCAGCCAGATGTCTGAAGGAACTTCGCCAGGGGAAGCGCTCCCTGCAGGAATTCATTTTGGAATTTCAGCTGATCTGTCAGGATTCTAATTGGAACGATGCAGCCTTGATGAACACATTTCAGGATGGCCTGTCAGAGGAGCTACAGGATGAGTTGGTTCGGGTGGAACTGGCCCCAACCCTTGATGCTCTGGTGGTGCAATGTTTGCACCTCGACGCCCAACTTCAATGGCGCAGGACTCGACACACCGTCCAGGAGCAGCCATCCACCTCTCTGCCACAGCACCTTGTGCATCCAGTGCCCCAGGTCACCCAAAGTGTTGTGGCTATGACTGAAGAGCCAATGGAGTTGGGAGCAGTCTGACCTCGCCTGATGGCCCAAGAACACACATGGAGAAGTCAAGGAGGTTTATGTTTATATTGTGGGGGGCAAGGACATTTTGCTCATTCCTGTCCTATTAAGCAAAGGGGCAGGCCCGACTTTGGGGAAACCCTAGGCACGTACCAAACACCTGCCTAAAGTGGCAGAGGTGGACTCTAGGCCCCCTCGGCATCTACTTCTGGACACTCAGGTTTTCTTGCTGACACGGTCAAAAGGGATTCCTGCGATTGCGTTGGTGGATTTGGGGGTCACGAACTTTATGGACCGGGCCTTTGCAGCCTATTTTGATGTCCCATTGGTTCCGGTGGACCCTCCAATGAGGGTCAAGTCAAGACTATTGATGGGCGGGAACTTCGTCCTGGACCCATTCGCTACCCATACGTTGCGCCATATATCACCGTGGATCTCCATCTCCTGTTAGTCCTTGGCATGGCTTGGCTTCGGATTCATGATCCTCAGGTGGCATGGTCACAGAATGCCATTTCCTTTCCAAGTTTACACTGCGTGGACCATTTATGCCACACCTGTGCTGGCCAGGATGTCACCACCTCCGCCATCTCCATACCTCCTGAACTGTCGGACTTCTCAGATGTGTTCAGTGAGAAGGAGGTGGACCGATTACCCCCACATCGGCCTTATGATTGCCCGGTGGACCTTCTGCCCGATGTCCCACTACCCAAAGGTCGTCTGTATTCCATGTCCGAGCCCGAATTGGCCACCCTCCGTGATTTTTTGGACAAGAACTTGGCCTGTGGGTTCATCCGGCCATCGTCGTCCCTTCTCTCAGCTCCCGTTCTTTTCATTAAGAAGAAGACGGAAGATTTACACTTGGGTTGCGATTACCACTGGTTGAACGCCATCATGTTGCAGAATAGTTACCCCTTGCCGCTCATTCCAGAGTTGATGGAATGGTTCTGGGAGGCCACTGTCTTCACCAAGCTCGATCTTCGAGGGGCCTACAACCTGGTGCAGATGTGAGAGGGAGACGAATGGAAGATGGAGTTTGGCACCCGATATGGCCATTTTGAGTACACCGTGATGCCGTTTGGGTTGACCAACACCCCCACGGTCTTCCAGCACCTGATGAATGACATGTTTTGGGACATGTTAGATCGGTTTGTGGGGGTGTACCTGGACGATATTTTGATTTATTCCAGGTCCAGCGACTGCTACCTTCAACACGTTCATCTGGTCTTGCAATGTCTTCAGAAGCATCAACTCTATGCGATGCTGCAGAAATGCCTCTTCTTCCAGACCTCCATAGAGTTCCTGGGGCACATCATCTCTCCCGAAGGCATTGCCATGGACCCAGTGTAAAGAGGCCTTGGGTAGTTGAGAACCCCCTCATCGCGTGAAGGACATTCAACACCTCTTGGGGTTTGCTAACTATTACTGGACCTTTATCCCGGGTTTTGCCAAGCTGATGGGTCCCATAATCCAGCTCCTTCGAAAGAAGGTCCCATTCCAGTGGGGGCCCCTGCAGCAACAGGCTTTTGAGGTCCTCAAGAAGGCCTTCATCGCAGAACCTGTCCTGAGCCATCCTGATCCGCATCATCCTTTCGTGGTGGAGACAGATGCATCCAATGTCGCTATTGGGGCTGTGTTGTTAGCGCACCTCTTTCTCCCTGTGCTTACTATTTCCGGAAACTCACTCCTTCCGAGCGCAACTACACTATCTGGGAAAAAGAGTTGCTGGCTATCAAGGCTGCATTTGAGACCTGGCGACATCATCTTGAGGGGGCCCGGACAAGGTGCAGGTTCGGACGGACCATTGGAATTTGGAACACTTGTCCACAGCGAGGAAGTTGAACCAATGGCAGATCCGATGGTCACTGTTTTTTGCCCGGTTTAACTTTTATGTGACCTATATTCCCAGTGGTCACAATTGGAGAGCAGATGCTCTGTCCCACAAACATGAGTACCTTTGCCCTGAGGACCCCCTTCCTCCACGGACAGTGCTTCCAGCGGAATCTTTGGCCATAGTCCAGGAATCGGTGGATTTGCAGACTTGGGTGTGAGAGGCACAGCGCCTGGATGATTAGTTGCAGCAGAGGATGGGGAAGATTGGACCTGACTCCCCATGGACTTTGGAGGAAGGCTTATTCCAACATCAGGGCCGGTTATATGTACCCACGGGGCCGCTTTGAGCCCTTATTATGACTCAGTGTCACGACAACCCTATGGCCGGCCATTTTGGGTTTTTTTAGACCATCTTGTCATGCGGATTTTTTGGTGGCCTCAAATCTGGCATGATGTCCATGACTATGTCGCATCCTGTGTACTGTGCAGGCAAGTGAAAGCCACGACGGGTGCACCTCCTGGTCTTCTTCAACCTCTGCCAACTCCGGAAAGACCATGGGGAGCAATTTCTATGGACTTCTTAACACATTTGCCCTCTTCATCTGGATTTACGACTGTACTTGTGGTGGTTGACATGTTAATCAAAATGGCCCACTTTATCCCATGTCATAAATTACCATCGGCCCATAATACTGCCCAGTTGTTTTTGCAGCATGTGTTCCGTCTTCATGGTCTGCTGGACAGGGTAATTTTGGATCGCGGTGTCCAATTTACCACTCAATTTTGGAAGAGCCTGATGACCGCGTTGCAGGTGCAGGTATGTTTGTCGTCGGCGCACCATCCAGAGACTGATGGTGGGATGGAGAAGAAGATTGGCATTCTCGCACAATATTTATGGTGTTTTGTCAACCACCAACAGAACGATTGGGTGGCTTATCTCCCTCTGGCGGAGTTTGCCTTCAACAACTCCCAGCACACCTCCACCAAAATATTGATATATATTGATATTTATTGATATATATTATATATATCAATATATATATTCAGTATAGTCCTGCTTTTTCCAGTTGCAATTTATGGCTGGGAAAGACTGAGGATAATAGAAGAAGGGGACAACAGAGAATGAGGTGGCTGGATGGAATCACTGAAACAAGGAGGTGTGAGCTTAAATGGACTCCAGAAGATGGTAGAAAACAGGAAGGCCTGGTGGAACATTGTCTATGGGATTGCAATGGGTCGGACATGACTTTGCAACAAACAACAACAATGAATATTATACACCATAATTATATCCATTATTCCCATAATATATACAATATAATCTACATGTCTAGTCTCTCTATATAATTTAATCTGTAATCCAATGTCATCCAATGTAATTCAATGTTAATATTATAGTTAATGTTATTGTGTTATGTTTATATTTACTGTATTTATATATGCATTTACTATTATTCCATTAATCATCCTTAATTATGAATTTACTAACTTCTGCTTCTGTTTTCTAGCCATTTAGAAAATAAGTCCCATGTTAAATAATACTCTGTTTCCCCTTTATTCTTAGTTTTCATCATTAACCATTTCAGCACAGTCTAGTATTTTCTTTATTACATTTTCATGTTTTGTGCGTATATAATTCTCACTGCTGTTATTACATGTAATATTAAATATATAATGCTTTTGTTGTATTTCCCCGGTAGTATACCTAGTAAGAACAATTCTGGTTTTAAATCTATTTGTTGTGCTATCATTTCTTCTCACCACCATTTTATCAATGTTTTTTTGCCATTGGACAAGTCCACCACATATGGTAATCGTATCTGTATCTGTTTACATTTCCAGTATCTGTTTACATTTCCAGCACTCTGGCAATATGTTTTGGAACATCTTTGCCATTCTTGCTAGTGGCAAATGCCATCTGTACAACAACAAGGATTTTTTTGTATGTTGTTGACATTTTTAGTTTCTTATTTCTTTCCCAAAGTTTTTGCCAATTGTTTAGTTCTATATTATATCCAAAATTTTTGGCCCATATTATCATAGTTTCTTTTACATGTTCTTCTTCCATTTTAAAGTTCAGTAAGTAATTATAAATTTTCTTTATTCATTTGTCATCTCTCCCTTGAAATATTTGGTCTAATTCTCGGGGTTCCTTGTAAAATCCATATATTTCTGCAATCTTTCTTGGGGCTTGTTTGTATTTGAATACATGACCACTAGGCCAAATCAGTTCCTTGATTTTTTAGTTCCTGTTTTGATTTTAAGTCTCCTTGTTCATTTAGGATGTCTTTGTACCTTACATTTTTTTCTAATTCTAGAATGTTCGTATGTATTAGTGCTTCCATCATGGATAGCCAGAACGGTATTTTCATATAATGATTCTGTTTGATTTTTTTCCCATACTGAAAGGACAGCATATAATGCCTTTGGAAGTATCTGTGTATTTTACTTTTCCCATACAATACAAATGCAAGCCACCCCAATTGTAACTCATGTCCTTCTAATGTAAATTTTCTTTTGTTCTTCAGATTTATCTACTCCTTCATCCATGTGAGACCTAGTAAGACAGTTTCCAGTCCAGTAGCCCAACCCTCCCTGTTTTTGGTGTCTTGTAGCATTTTCATTTTCATTCTTGGTTTTTTGCTTTGCCAGACAAACTTTAAAATCAATTTGTTTAAGTCCTCGAAGAACTTTTTCCTTGGTTTTATCAGAATTGCTTGAAATAAATAGCAATTTCAGTAGGATATTCATTTTTGTTGTGGCTATCCTTCTGACCAACAACAACTAGGTTTATCCATATTTCCAAGTCTGCCTTTATTTGTGGTATTAATTTAATGTAGTTGTCTTCTTTAATTGTTGTACATCTTACTGTTAGCCAAATTCCCAAGTATTTAACCTTTTTAGTTATCTGCGTGTCCATCTTTTTCATCAGTTCATTTTTCTCTTTGTAAGATTATTTCTCAATATTTTAGTCTTTTCCTTGTTTATTTTTAGTCCTGCCACCTCACCAAACTCTTCTATTCTTTTTATTAATTTGAGTCCCATTACTAGGGGTTCCTCCAAAATAAATATTAAGTCATCTGCTTGTACTTTGTAATATTCTTTTTTTTATTTCCAAACCTTTTATTTCTGAATCTTGTCTGATCTTTCTAAGCAAGACTTCCAAGGTTAGTATGAATATTAGAAGGTATAGTGGACATCTTTGTCTTGTGCACCTGCTTATGTTAAAATTTTCTGTTATTTCCCCATTTACTATCACTTTCACAATTTGTTCACAATATATTGCTCAGATTCATATTTATGAAGTTTGGCCAGCTTATATTATCAAAGGCTTTTTGCTCATCCAAGAAGATCAACACTAGCTTTTTTCAGAATGAGTTTCATACTATTTCAATATCCTCATATTATTTTTCAGTTGTCTTTTAGGTAGGAAAGCATTCTAGTCAGGATGTATAAATTTGTTTAAAAATCTTTTTAATTTCTCCAAAATTATCGAGGCATATATTTTATGGTGTACATTTAATAATGATATTGGTCTGTAATTTTTTTATTTGTTGAGGATCTGTATCTTACTTTGGTATTAATGTAATATATGCTTCAGTCATGTTTTGGGGACCTTGGCCTTTGATAGCACTTCATTATAGAACTCCCGCATTGATAGTAATAGTACCTCTTGTAAACTTCTGCTGAAAGCCCATCTGGTCCAGGTGGTTTATTGTTTTTTTTTGTCTTTTAATTGCTTCTATTATTTCTATTGTCATTATTCTTTCATTTAACATTGCTTTCACTGTGTCTGGTATTTTAGGTAGATCAGCCTTTTCCAAAGATTGTTTTCTGACATTTTTTCTTGACTGTAAAGTTTCCTAATAAATTCCTGGATTATTTTCTTTTTGTCTTCATTGTGGAGAGTCCCCTTCTTCTCTATCAGTTTGTACCCTGTTTCTCCAACAATACAGCCTCCCCCAATAGGAAGTCCCAGCATGTTTTATAGGCATGAAATGAAATTAAGCCCCTCCCCCCAAATTAAGGCCTATATTAAAACATGCAAAATGAGGGGGAATGATGGGGGGGCTTGCCATTAGGAAGTACTTTTGTTGCACACCTGGATATGGTGCTGCCTGCGTTGACTCTGATACGAAATGTCCCACCAACGCTGAGGTCAACATCCAAGCCATCGCTGTCTGCCCACCTGAAGATGCAAGGGGAGGGGGGAAATTAAGTCACCCCCGAAAAGACGGCCTAGTCATTTTTTCAGGGCTCAAAAAAAAAAAAAAAAAAGACCCGGCCTTATTATATGAGAAACACGGTATATTGTTTTCTTCTCTTTCTTTTTTTTTCATTTTATATGCTACCCATCTACCTGGCTTATTTGCATTTTCAAAAAAGTTTTGTTTCACCATTTTAATTTTTTTGTGCCATTTCATCTTGTACTCTTAGATTAAGTCTATGTTTTATTAGATCAATTTTCTCTTTTCTCTTATTTTTTTGAGGATCATTCTGCAATTCTATCTCCAATTTTTAGGCTCTTCTTGTCATGTATTTTGCTGTTGTTTCCTTTTCTTACTTTTTCTTGCTATTTATGTTATCGCTAACCCCTTAGATGTATACTTATCCCAGACATTTTGCAGTGATGTTTCTTCTTTTCTATTTTCTTTGAAGAAAAATTTCATGTCTTTTCCCATCATTTGTGTGAACTCCTTGTCTTTTAAGATAGTTTGATTAAGTGTCCATCTCGGTTTCTTCCTTTGTCCTTCCATGTAACTTTTATGCGGTTGTGGTCTTCCCATATGTTCATTTCTATATCCTACCTCTTGGACTTCTGTTATAGTTTCTGATGTCATCCATGCCATGTCTATTCTCAACCATGATTGATATCTATTCAAGTAGAATGTATATTGGTATGTCTTTGAGTTCTACTCTCTCCATATATCCTGTAAGCTTATTTCTTGTGTCATTTCAAAGAAGTTTTTGGTAGTGTCCTTGTTTTTTCAACTTTTTTTTACTGCTTCTATAATCTATTTTGGAGTGTACAATTGCTTTGAAGTCCCCTATCATACATATGTTTTTGTGGTCCATTTCGATTACCTTTTTGTGAAGTCTTTTGTAGAACTCTTCCTGCTTATTGTTTAGAACATATATGGCAATCAAAAGAATCTGTTTCTGGTTTATTAGCACTTCCACCATTAATTTTCTCCCTTCTTCATCTGCATATATTTGTTTGGCTTTTAATGGTTCTCTAACATATAGTGTCACCCCT
Organism: Laticauda colubrina; assembly: GCA_015471245.1. Taxonomy (NCBI): domain Eukaryota; kingdom Metazoa; phylum Chordata; class Lepidosauria; order Squamata; family Elapidae; genus Laticauda; species Laticauda colubrina. The sequence goes on along the minus strand of BLBF01000095.1, from coordinate 1,572,638 downwards.
CATTTCTTTTGATATGTTAATGCCGAATATAGATTCCCGATTTTGGAGTATTCCAATAAGTTGCCACATTGTTTTTTAATATGCACTTCTTGAAGGCAAATTATCTTCAATTTTAATCTTTGTAGTTTTGTGAAGGTTTTTTTTTTCATGATGGAGTTCAATCCATTTATGTTAATAGATAAACATCTTATTCCAACTTTTCATTTATATATAAGTCTTACCCTTCTAGTTGTTCTTTCTCTCTCTGTCCTTTTATTTTTTGCACCTTCTTGTTCTGCCTGCTCATTTTTCACCTTCCCTCTTCTCTCTGATCTAGGGCTTTTTCTTCTATTTGTATTTCCTCTTGGCTTTTACTTTCTATCTCATCTCTGTTTTGCTGTTCTTTGCAGTAAAATGGTGTTCAAAGAATTCATGTGAATTAAGAATTTCTTCTGGTATCATCCATCTAAAAGTCACATTATATTTGATGAGTTGTGCTATCAAAAATAGGTATTGTCTCCTCTGCTCTCTGACTCTCCTAGGTATCTGTTTTAAAGTCACGATTTGTTTCCCTTTATAGTTCAAAGGCTCATCTCTAATTCTTTTATATATTTCATCTCTCAATGTCTTTAATAAATCTCACATGCACCTCTTTGGTAGCTTATGTCTTCTTGCATAATTTGTATGGATTCTAAATATTTTGTCTATTTCCCTTTGTATGTCTTGTTTATTTTTCTGTAGTGCTCCATCCAGCAGCTCTGTCATCATGTCAGCTAGGTCTTCCTCTGTCATGCCCTTGTTAGAGTCGGACTCTGAGAGAGAGGAGGAAAAGCCGACAGGGAATGGAGATGTGGCTCCAGAGGTTGTGGAGGAGGCTGGGGAAGGGCAGAGCCCAGCTGGGCAGTAAGAGGAAGAATCAGGCCCATCCCCTCTTCATCCTAGGACACGGAGGGAGGAACAGAGAAGGAAACAACTTGGCTTATGAGACAGAAAGTGGCCATGATCCCCTTCATTGGTTGCAGCTGGGGAGAATAGTATATAAGAGAGACAGTTAAAACACAGCATTGCCAGAAGCAAAGCATGTTTTATTTTGGGCTGAAGTTATCTTGGTTGGCGTCCTTCCAACAGACTGTGCCTTGTTATCTTCTTGAAGTTGGTAATTACTTATCCTGGTCTGTTGTGGAAATTCCTTCATTGTAGTTTGTTTGTTTGGCTTTTTTTATTTCACTTTTATTTCACTTGCTCTTTAAGTTCAGACTGTATTGCTTTCTTTTGAAGACTATTTTTGAATAAGTTATCTCCAACTGAGAATTATTGAACAGTGGGGTCAAGTTGGAGGCATTAAAGGACATTTATTTACATTTTGGATTTTGTTATGTTTGTTTTACACTCCGAGTCATCACATTCTCTTTCTCTTCCATGATATTCTGAAATCTCAAATAGTAGGCCAGCTTTTCCATCTCCAGAAAAAATACTGTTTCTTCTAATTCTCTATTAGCCTGTGATAGTTTTTGGTCCATTTCCTCCATTTTTCTCCTGTTTGCTCAGTTTTTATTTCTGTTTTCTGTATCCTCTGTTCCTCTGTGTGTATATATGTATATGTCCTGCATATACATATACATATCCTGGTCCCAGCCTTATTTTATGAGAAACATGGGGCATGAGAGAGAAAGCATCATCCAGAAAGTTCTTTCCCCCTGGGATGTGTTTTCATACGAAGTCAAATCAGTTGAAGTATTGGGCCCAGCGGACTTGTTTGGGTGATAGTTTTTGCAGGGTCCTAAGTTCCTTCCAGATTTTTATGGTCAGTCCAAACTTCAAATGGTCTCTGGCCCCCTTCCAGCAGGTGACACCAGGTTTGCAGTGCTCATCTTATCATGAAAGCCTCATTTTCCCACGCAGCCCTCTGTGTCCATGAGCTTGCGAGAGGTGTTTGCACAGGGCTAGAGGTTTCCTTGGTCATTTCTTTGGAGTAACACTGCTCCCACTTCCTCTTCACTGGTGTCTGCTTGAATGACAAAGTGTTATTCGGGGTCAGGGTGCTTCAGCACCAGTTCTTTTGTAAACAGTTCTTTCAGTGTTTCAAATGCTTCTTGGCAGATTAGATCCAACTGTAGAGGTTGTCCCAGGCGGGGTTTCGTTCTTGTACTCTCTGTCTTTAGAAGGTCCATCATGGGTTTGGCAATCCTCACACAGGAGGGGATGAATTGTCGATAGAAGTTTGCAAACCCCAGGAAGCTTTGTAGCTGTTTGTGGGTGCGAGTGGCTTGCCAACCAAGGACAGCTTGTACTTTGGCTGGGTCCATCTCTATGCCTTCATTAGAGACTCAGGTAGCCCAGGTAGTCTAACAGCACACAGTGAAATTTGCATTTCGACAACTTGACATACAGGTTTGCTGCTAGAAGTTTTTCTAGTACTTGGCGGACTAGGGATATGTGGTCATCCATTGTCTCAGTGTAGATGAGAATATCATCTACAAGTACCCCTTATAAAGATGTTCATGTAGCACTTCATTTATTAATTGCATTAATACCTCTGGGGCTCTGTGTAGCCCAAAAGGCTTGACTTTGAATTGGAAGCTCCCTAGGGGCCGTTTTCCATTCATCCCCCTCCATGATGCAGACTCAGTAATATGCTTCTCTGAGGTCTAATTTGGTAAAGACCTTTCCCTTGGCCAGGTGAGATAGCATGTCCTTCATGAATGGGAGGGTGTATAGGTTGTGTACACATAGGCTGTTGATGACTTTAAAATCAACACATAATCTTATAGTCCCATCTTTTTTCTCTTTGAACAGGACTGGGGCTGCAACTCATGGCTTGGCTGGCTTGATAAACCCCCTTGCAAGGTTTTTGTCTATATATTTGTGCATTTCTTCCATTTCCCAGGGCGTCATGGTGTACATTTTGGGCTTTGATGGTTTTGCCCCACAGTTAATTTCTATGGCGCAGTCTGTCTCACAGTGGGGAGGTAGGACTTTGCACTCAGTCTTACTGAATACCTCCGAGAGGTCCTGACATTCTCTAAGGATCTGTCCGGTCCCTGGGGTTTTGTTAGAGGTGGCTGCCAGTTGTTGTGGTGCACTCTCTGAGAAGGTTCCCTGCATGGGCGCTGCTTCTATTCGATGATGAGGAAGAGGTTGAGGTCTCTTTGCTATCCTCAATCTGTGGCTGCCTCCTTGCCACCAGATGGTCAGGCCAGGAAAGTCCAATATGATTGCATCTGTCATTTTTGGAGTCACAACAAATCGAATTGTTTTCCAGTATTCCACTAGCTCTAGTCTCACTGGTTCAGTTAAGTGAGTGGCATAGGTTCCTCCCAGCAGGGTGCCATCTACTTGTTTGAAATGGATCAGGTGGGCTAGCTTTTTCATTCTGATCCCCAATTTTAAGACTGTGGTTAGGTTGATCAGGCACTTTGTGCAGCCTGAATTTATTAGGCCTTGGAAAGTCCCCTGAATCCCTGTTTTTGAAGCTGTGAGCCTTATTGGGAAGACAAAAGGGGGGATCAGTCCACTCACCATTGGGTCATTTTTGCCCTCATCCTCACTGTCATAGGAGTCAGCCGATTGGTCATCATTGTCTGGGAGGTCCCCCTTTTATGGGTTAGGGAGGGAGGGACCTCTGCAGCCTGAAGGGCCTTCTGGGATGTGTTGGTGGCTTGCCTGGGGCCTTGTTCCAGTTGTGCTCTGGGTGGTGATTCTGGCCTTGGTTTCAGGTTATGCATGCCACTGCTATGTGACACCCCCCCCCCCCGCATTGGTAGCATTCAATAGGATTCATAGGAGGGCTGGTCTTGGGACTGGTTTGGTGCTGTAGTTCCACATCAGCTGGGTGGTCTCTGGTCTGGCTGACCTCTCTCTTTGGTTTCTGGTAACTTTCTCATGTTGTTAGTGCATAATGCCCCATCGACTTTTATGGCCACTCGGAACCACTCAGAGAGTCGGTTTGGGATGTCCCAAAGTTGGTTACTTGGCTAATTTGCTTGTCTAGGCTTGTTCTGAAAAAATGAACCAGCATCCATTCAGACAAAAGGGGGAGGTTCCCCCTGATCCTCCTGAATTCATAGATGTGTTCCTTGACAGGTTACCCTCCCTGCTTTAGGTTGCTGAGCTCATCTTCCACATACAGGTCCTACTCTGCCTCCTCTAATCTGGCCTCTAGCAGTCATAGGAAGTCATCTACGTCCTGCAGTTGGGGGGCCCTTCTCATGTGGAGGGTTGCTAGCCATCCTCTTGCTTTTCCTTCCAACCTCACAGAAATGGCATTCATCATGGTTCTAGGGGAGGGGAAGAAGTGTCCATAGCATTCTAGGTGGATCTCAGCTGAGTCAAGGAATAAGCTAGCTGGTCTGGATCCCCATCAAATTTCCCCCTGAACAGGGGTGGTTCATTGAGCACTGCTCCTTCTTCCTTCTGTTGCCCTCTGAAAGCCTGTGCTCAAGGTGGCTGGTCTCATTCCCTGGCTCCAGTTTGCACAGGGGGAGGGGCTGCCTGCTGTGTGGAGGAGACATTGGCTGCAGAACGAAACTCCTTTTCATTTTAGTAGGTCAAGAAGGAGGGCTGTGGCTTCACCTGCTTCTCCTCACTTCAAAGGGCTCTGTAAAAACTCCTCTCTGTCTTGGGCAGCAAGATGGGCTATTATCCTGAATGGTGACCCTGTCAACTTCTTCCCACAGTTGCTCCATGGATCTCCCCAGGGATTCTGTCAGGGACTTTGGGGCCCTGGCCTGTGCCAGTCCCACATCCAATCCACTCTTCCCAGTTCATTCAAGGACCTCCCCCCTTTTTAGGCCTGGGGATGGGGAAACTCAGCCTCAGAGACTTTAGGAATTTTCTTTTCCCACCAGAACTTATTCTGTTTTATTTCCTCCACTGAAGCACAATTCAAGGGGGGCTGATCACCAGCTTTAATTATGCTATCAGCTTCTGTTTGCTTCTGGCTGGAGACCAAGTCTTTTTCTCCTTCTGATAGCCCGATCTCTACCATGGGTGCCTGAGATTCTCTCCCAGATATCCACCCCAGATATCGGGGAGCGATTGGAGAAGCCAGGACCCAGTACCCCAGTAATTGATTTATTATGAGAGTTGGATAGCTTTCAGGGCTCCAGTAGTTATCCCCATTTAAATCATGAATCTTTAGCTTGATTTTCAAATGTAAAGATTTATTAACTGTAAACATGGCAGTACTGCCTGGGTGTAGCCGACTCTGAGATACATACAGTAATTCATTATCACTTTTGACTCTGGTTTCCCCCCACTCCCTGAGTATATCATAATTCATATTCTCCAATGGGACACATCCATAATCAAGAGTCATCAATCATGACTGTTAGAATTTTGCATGGCAGAAACCTCAGTCACCTAGAAACTATCTTTGAAATATTTATAGAATGCAAGCTGCCTGCTGCTTCCCTCTCCCTTTTGTTGGCAACTCTAAAAGACCACATAAATATTTTATGAGTTGACATGTGTGTGTGTGTATCTTGTGTGTGTGTGTGTGTGTGTGTGTTAAATGCAGTTGATTTCTAGATTCAGCATTGCACTTATCTGATAATACATAAAAGTCACTAAAATGGTTTTGAAAATCTGCCAGTAATCATGAAGATCAAATAGAGAAACCAAATGGATTTTATAATATTTTATGAAAGAGGCTTGTTTCTCTCCAGAGTCTTGGGAGGTAGAGTATGTAAATATCTAAGCATGCATGCAGGGGCAAGGACGGGATCCAAAAGAATCAAGATGGCAGTTGTGGCTGCATGATCAAAGCCCCACTTCTTTGTACACACAAAGCAGCAGGTTTCAATGGTCATGGCTGTCATCTTCACTCTTTTGATCCCTCCTTCTTGGATGCTCCTGCAAGTATGCAAGCTTTTTATGACTCTCTGGTACTTTACGTATTGGCCTTCCAAAATCTGGACAGGGGGAATTGCATGCAGTCAATGAACCATGTGTTGTCCAACTGTCTAGTTAAAATATAATTTGAAGAATTCTATCTTTTCCTTTCCTGGAAACAATTTCCTACCAAGTCCCACGCTCACACTTAAACCGATTATATCCCTCCAATATTGGATCAATGAGTGGATGCACATCTATTATTCCACAATGTACATAGGCTTCCAATAGATGTCCAGTGATTTACGATATCTGATTCTTCATGGCATCATCACACATATGATGTGAATTATAAATCTTATAAATTTTACACACATGTGTATGTGTACTTTGCATATGACACATGCAAAGTGTTCCCCTTGCCCCCTTGTTCCTTTATATATTTCCATAATATCTTTTTTCCTTTCACTATTATTGTTTTATCAATGTATAAATACAAAGAAAAATAAAATTTGGAAATTAAGGATAGAAAAAAGAAAGAGTGCAGAAAATATGAGGTATAAGGGAAGAAAGAAAAAGATCTTAAGACTTTTTAGCACAGTACAAGATAACATTACAGCCTCAACTTTTTACTTTTACACATTAGTATATAACTAGCCATTTCTATAATAAATATATCTAATTAGCATAACCAAAGTCAAAGTTTCATTTTTTTCACCACAAGCACAAAATCCAGAAGTGATATTCAAATAAGAAACATACATATATCTTTGAATAGAACAATCAATTTAACTATTTCTGTTTTATTTTCCTTGCTGTTGAAATAATATATATTTACACTTAATAATCTTTAGAAATTATCACCATTTATATAAACAAAATTCAGTGTATTCTTCCAATCCTTTTAACCTTAAACAGAAAAACATTTTTTCATCTATTTTAAAACATTAAGCTTTTTTTAAAAAAAAATTTCTAAAATCAAAACAGTCTAATACCTCTTTGTTTTAATTTCCTCTTAACATACATACTTTAAAGTTCACTTTCAGTTCAATAAAATTCCAACTAACTCCAATTAACTCATTAAATTTAGATCACTCTCTCTGAATTGCCCTCATACAAGTTTTTTTTCTTTTTGTGTACAATGGAAGGTACATTTTCATAATATCAAAAGGGAAAATATTTGCATAGAAACCTTTTGCCCTGACTATGTGGAAGAATATTAAGAATATTGGCTTATTCATGATGGACAATATTATTTTGCATACTTTAGTATCACATGAATTTTATATTGAGAGCCATTTTGATGGTGAGAGTGCCTCACTTCTTTGGCAAAAGGGAGGATTATCTTTTCGGGTACCTATATGGCCATCTGGCCCAGATGCACATGAGGAAGATTAAATATACAAAAAATTGGCAGCAGCAGCAACAAATGTTTTCATAATAGTAGTTTTGGGATGTGGGAAAAATATGTATCTTGTGGTTTAATTTGGATTCAAAAAGGAACTTGCAAATCAGAAGCTTCAAAGCATCATCTCAGAACTTTTAATCATCAGCTGCCTTTTTTTGAGAGAAAGAGAGGAAGTAGACTTGGCTTATTTTTCTGAAAATAATTATTTTTTCAAATAATTGAAATTTCAAAGCAAGCAGGGAAAGAGACCCAGCAGGGAGTCTATTTTACCCACCTGGAGAAGAAGCTCTTTCAATTAATATAAATGGTCTAAATTCGATCTTAAAAAGAAAAAGGCTATTTACAAAACTAATTAAACATGATGCTGATATAATATGTTTACAAGAAACCCACATAAGAAAAGAAGATGAAAGATTTTTAAATTGCCCGAAACTAGGGAAGCTATTTACTGCGCCAGCAGATATAGAAAAAAAGAAGGGAATTGTAGTATATATAAAAGAGGATTTGAAAGCAGAAGTAATATGATCAGACCTGGAAGGAAGAACTTTGGTTTTGCAGATCTGGATCAATGATATCCCAATTTTGTTAGTGGTAATCTATGCCCCAAATGAAAACCAGAAATAATTTTTTAAATATTTATACCGAAAAATAATAGGATTTGAACAAAGGAATATTTGTATTATAGGAGATTTTAACTCGATTGCCGATTATCAGAAAGATCATAGCAGAGGGGGGAAGAATAAAAAAGGGAAAAGAGAGTTCCCTAAGATATGTAAGGAAATGATGAGAGAATTAAATTTGGTTGATTTATGGAGGAAACTATACCCTGAAAAAAAACAATTTACATTTTATTGAAATCCACATCAAACATGGACATAAATTGATCTGGCATGGATGAATGGGGAAATAGCAAATGAAATAAAAGAAATTGAAATACCTACCGAATGAATGGGCAGATCACAATCCAATTCAGATAATATGGAAAGGTAGTTAGAAAACAAAGAAAAGATGGACATTAAATACCCAATTATTAAGAGAAAAGGATTATACTGATAAACTTAAAGAGGAATTAAATTATTTTTTAAAAGAGAATAATAATGGCATAACTACGAAACAAAACATCTGGGATACAATGAAGGCAGTAATAAGAGGCATAACAATTTCTTATAATTCTAAGAGGAATAAAGAAAAATATGCCCAACAAAATAAACTACAATAACAAATTAAGGAATTAGAAATGCTACTACAGAAGACTCCAAAAAACCCAACATTACAAAACCAGATAATAATAACAAAACACAAATTGAACTTAATGGAACAAGAGAAACTGATTATAAATTTGAAGATGACAAAACAAACTTACTTTGAGAATGCCAATAAGCCAGGAAGATAGTTAGCTTACAAATTAAAAAAAAAAGAAAGAAAAGAGATTGATATATCAATTAATAGACGGTAACGGTGATATACAACAAGAGATAGAAAAAAAAAGAAATTGTACATAAATACTACGAAGAGTTATATAAAAAGGAAGAAATAAATGAGGATAGAATAAGAAATTATTTAGATGAAATTAAAGATAAAGAAATTGAAGAAGAAATGATAGAAACACTCAATAAAGATATATCATGGTCTGAACTGAAATCGGCAATAGAGAACCAAAAAAACCAACAAGACCCTGGGCCCTGACGGAATCCCAGGAGAGTTATATAAAATAATTGCAGAACAGATTGGACCATTTATGTTGGAAATTTTTAATGAAATATTATTGACAGCTAAGATGCCGGACTCATGGAGGGGAGCATTGATTTCGTTGATCCCGAAGGAGGATTCTGAACCCAGATATATTAACAATTATAGACCAATTTCACTATTAAATACCGATTACAAAATATTTGCCTCCATTATAGCTAATAGACTTAAAAGAATATTAAGTTTATATATACATGAAGATCAAAATGGATTTCTCCCAACTAGACAGATTAGCAATAGCTCAAGAACAGTATTAGATATTTTAGAATTTTATGAAGCCCACCCCGAGAAACAGATTGCACTTATGTTTTTAGATGCTGAAAAGGCCTTTGATAATTTAAATTGGCAATTCTTAATACAAAAAATATATAATATGAAATTAGGCACCAAATTTGAAAATATTATAACAACTATTTATGACACACAACAGGTCAATATTATAGTAAATGGGGAATATACTAGTCCAATAAAAATAGAAAAGGGAGTTAGACAAGGCTGCCCACTCTCGCCCCTGCTCTTCATATTCGCATTAGAAACATTACTAATTAAGATTAGACATAATTCAGAGATAAAAGGACTAAAGATTAAATCAGAAGAATACAAATTACAAGCATTTGCTGTCGATTTGGTTTTTTTCATTGAGGATCCAATTGAAAGAGGACAAAAATTGATTAAAGAAATAGAACAATTTGGAGCAGTAGCAGTACTTAAAATTAATAGAAAAAAAACAAAATTAATGACTAAAAACTTAACAGAAAAGCAAAAAAAGAACTAGAAGAATTTATGGGAATACAAGTGACAAAGAAAATTAAATATCTAGGAATATGGTTGACAGCACATTGTAAGGCACTTAAAAAAAACAACTACGATAAGTTGATGCTTCAGATAAAGAAGGATCTAGAACTATGGGGCAAATTACAACTTTCACTATTGGGAAGAATTGCTACCATTAAAATGAATATCCTCCCCAAATTTTTATATCTATTTCAGATGATTCCAATTAAATTACATAAAATTCTTTTTGAAGAACTCAATAAAATTATTGCTAAATTTATTTGGCAAAGGAAAAAACCCAGAATAAATTTAAAAGCAATGCAGGATATGAAGAGCAGAGGAGGGTTGGCACTTCCAAATTGGGAATTGTATTACACAGCTGCCACCCTAGTATGGTTAAAAGATTGGGTAAACTTAAATAATAAGAGAATCTTATTTTTAGAAGGCCACGACTTACAAAGGAGGTGGCATGCTTTTTTATGGGATGTAGGGAAAATTAAACAGAAATACTTTCACAGACACTTAATTAGAGACTCATTGGTAACTAATTGGAAAAAAAATACGTAAAAAACACTATTTAAAAATACCGATTTGGCTATCAACAATGGAGGCAATGATCCAACCAAACAATTTGGATATTTCTAGAATGATCAAATATAAAGATTTATTAGACGTACAAGTAAATTTGAAATCCCGTCAAGAACTTCAAGAACAGGGATTTAAAATAGATCAATGGGCATATTTACAAATTCATATTAAATATAACCAAGATAGAAAAGAATTTGGAATTAGTAATAAACCCCAGCAGCTAGATAAAATTTGAATGGGATCAGGAAAAAAGAATATAACTAAATTTTACAATTGTTTACTCGAAGTAGAATTAGAAGAAATAGTAAAAGGAAATATGATTGCTTGGAGTAGGAATGTAGGACGTAATATCACCTTAAATGAATGGGAAAAAGTCTGGGAAAGTAATAATAAGATTACAAAATCGGCAGCATACAAAGAAAATTCATATAAATTGTTTTATAGATGGCACCTTCCTCCTTCGAGATTGGCAAAAATGTGCCCCAAAATGAGTTCAATATGCTGGAAATGTAAAAAGAAAGAGGGAACTTTTTTCCACATGTGGTGGTCATGCATAGAAGCCCAAAAATATTGGAAGATAATAAGAAATTGGCTAGAAGATATTACTAAAGAATAGATCGAATATAAACCAGAGTCTTTTCTACTAGGGATTTTTGTCAAACAAATATCAAAAAAGATAAAATATATTACCATACATATATTAACAGCAGCTAGGTTGGCTTTTGCTCAGTGTTGGAAGCATCCACAGATACCTACAAATGAGATGATTATCCCAAAAATTTCAAATTGCACAGAAATGGACAGATTAACATTAGCTCTAAAAAACAAAGAAACTTCAATATATTATAATAGCTGGAATTATTGGTATAAGTGGTTAGAACAAAGATGAATTTTATAATATAAGATTGAAAGAATAAGATAAATTTATATGAGTATGTATAAATTCTTGTAAAGATAAAGTGTTTAGAGATAGTAAAACCAAAGGAAGAAAAGATCTCACAAATTGTCGAAAGTAAGAATAATTTTAACAAATTTTCTTTCTTGTATTTTCTTTTTTGTTTTTTCTGGTTTTCTGGTCCTCTTTTCCCATCCCCTCTTTTTCTTTTATTTCTACCCTTCAATTATGTATGTGTTATTATGTTGTTGTGTTTTTCTTTTTTAATTGTAAAATCAATAAAATTTGTTTTTTTTTTTTAAAAAAAGAATATTGGCTTATTCATGATGGGCAATATTATTTTGCATACTTCAGTATCACATGAATTTTATATTGAGAGCCATTTTGATGGTGAGAGTGCCTCACTTCTTTGGCAAAAGGGAGGATTATCTTTTCGGGTACCTATATGGCCATCTGGCCCAGATGCACATGAGAAAGATTAAATATACAAAAAGTTGGCAGCAGCAGCAACAAATGTTTCCATAATAGTAGTTTTGGGATGTGGGAAAAATATGTATCTTGTGGTTTAATTTGGATTCAAAAAGGAACTTGCAAATCAGAAGCTTCAAAGCATCATCTCAGAACATTTAATCAGCAGCTGCCTTTTTTTGAGAGAAAGAGAGGAAGTAAACTTGGCTTATTTTTCTGAAAATTACAGCTCGTTATTTCAAAGCAAGCAGGAAAAGAGACCCAGCAGGGAGTCTCTTTTACCCACCTGGAGAAGAAGCTCTCTGGATGCTGATTTTCATTAGTTCTGCCCTTGAACACTTTTCAAAACCCTTTTCCACTGGTTACCAAGGCAACCTTGAATCATATTGCATGCCTGGGTACTGCATTATCATCCAATGAATATTTGGGCATATGAGAGTATATGTGTCTCAAATTTGTTAAAATGTAAAAGGAAATAAACATGAAAAAATTCCTTCATCCAATATAGAGACTAACTTCTAGCCAAATATTGGGGTTCAGGGGAATACCCTGAATATTGTTCTTTTGGTAATGTGTTTTTCATTTGTTTTGATTTTGGAGGACAACAGGATGCACTTATTTGCACTTATTTGCATTTATACACAGCTCAAACCCCATAGATCAGATTCATAAATGCTTAAGGGACAACATCTGTGGTTGTGAATCACCTCAGAGACTTGTTATTGTTGAGCCTTCACATTCTTTTCAGATATAGGTCTCAAGGAATTCAGAAGGGGCTGCAGATAATAGTTTTAAATTATAATTTTAATAATCTTTTATTAAAATTTTATTTTTATTGTATGGAAAAATATGTTCAAATAACCATTAAATATAGAAGAAGTGATGAAAATGGCTTGGTAGAAGTAGCCATTCACAATGTTAAAAAAAAAAAGAAAAACAAACCTTTATCCTTGTCAAGTCACAAAGGATAAGAATTGAATTGCTATTATATGTGTTTGAATGAATGTACTTCCATCTTGCCTTCTATTAAGGAGTAAAAGGCAGCAAAGCTTTATTTTTTCCAAGAAAAATAAATTTGTGAAGTGGGCTTGGCTGAGAAAATATGAACAGCTCAAACTCAGCTGCAGCTGAGGGTGAATTGGAACTTGTATTTCCGTCTCCCATCCAATTCCTTAACAAGTATGTTCCACTTGCCCATGATGCAATTTATCATAACAGTTTTTTTTAATCCAAAAACAGCCATAGGAAGTTCAGCAACAGCGTGCCATGTTCCTCCACTGTTTCTTAAATACTGCCTTATGGGCATATGTCCATTAGATCAATTTTACAGATTAGTCCATTTGTTTTGCAAACAATACAATAAATTATGGAATAAATTTGTTGGCATATATAACAGGAAAATAAAACCATGAAACCAAATGTTGCTGCTAATTTTGCATCACTGTTTAGTATTTGCAGGACAGATATCAAAGAACAGGAACACCAAGAGACTCACTGGGATAGAAACAAACTTTGAAAAAAAAATATTGAGGAGTTGTCCCCAAATATATCCTCAGTGGATGTGTATGTCTAACTTCAATCTGCAAGGTGTGCCGAAACGGCAAATTGAGTTTGATTCGCAAAGGATTCCTTTTATTGGGCAGATTTTTACAAACCTGCAATCTCTCTCTCCCCTTCCCATGCTAAATGTTGCTTAAATTAAGCATCAGCAAAGGAAGGGTGCATATAAAAAAGGATTATGTATCTACCAGGCACTAAGTCTTGCTATGATAAAGGAAAAAAATAATGATCTGATTGAGACTAGACCAAACGATTTGTTATCTCACAAATTACAAGAGTTAAATAGAAAAAGCTAGCTTGTCTAAGCAGCCTCTCTTCCAGGTATTAATTGAAAAATGAAGGTCAAATGTGCTAAGATAAAGAGATAGGAGACAGGATCTATGATAGATCCTGACATTTTTTTTGCCCTCTTTGTTATTTTGATAGTAATTCTCTATTCTATACATAGTATGGGCATTGTCTTGGATAAGATGTATAGGACTATAAAACATTCTTTCAGAATTTTCACCTTTTCAATACCCGACATTTTGATTATTTATATCTCATATAAATGCAGACTTGTGATATGTTTATAAAAATATATATGTACATTTCACTGGTAAACAGTAGCAAGTCTCTTTCCCATATTTTATTTATCTCTATGTAAAATCAGTATTACCATGCACCATCAGATGTTGGAATGAAATAACTGGGAATGATGACAATTCCACTCTATTCATTTCTTGCTCATATTAAAGGCAAACAATCATAATATGAAGATACCATATTTAGTAGTAACATTACATGTTTTTCTCTCAACAATATTGATTATATATCCATGCAAATATGTATAATAATTAAATAGTGGACAAAGATGGATTAATTCAAGTTATAGCTTTATCTCTGAAATAAGAGGGTGGATAGAAAGTTGTAACATACTGAAAAAAAATAATGTATTCAAATAAGAAGGTAAATACAGAGAAATTCTAAAAATATATCTATCAGCAGTGTTTTAAGTGTTTTAGGAGAGCAGCCTTTAGTGATCTTGAGTACAATTCAGATGTAACCAATTTATTTTAGGACTTATTATAGCATAGTCATGTAGGAAAAATGCAATATCAGACCATGCTAAGGCTACTTTTAGAAAGTTCATTTTAACCTTATGAGAACAAATCTACAAGAGTAGACACATCAGCTATCTTGGTATCAAAATTGTGTGACACTATGTATCTACTGTATGCATGTATAAAAAATCAAGATGGCAGCCTCCATACAGTGGTGGGATTCAACTGGTTCACAACAGTTCCTTAGAACTGGTAGCTAACTTTTTCTGCATTTCAATGAACTGGCTGAATCCCTCCACTGATGACCATGCCTGGTCACTCGCCCCTCCCCTCCCTGTCACTCCTCACCTCACCTCAAAGAGAAGAGGTGCCTGCTTATATGTGTCTCCAACCTTTGCCCAAGTAAAAGCAAAGAAAGGCGCTGTCAGCATTCCAAGTAAACTATCCATGCAATTCAAGACTTCAAGACAAAGTCCATCAAAATAAGAATTTATTAGAGAAGTCATGTTGGCACATCTGGAGAAAACCCAAACCTGAATTCCTGTGTTTTCCCATCTCCATACTAAAAATTACACCCTACCCCATTGAGTGGCTCCCCAATCACATTAGCCAATCAGCCTTATGTCTCAACTGCCGCCAAATTCCAGTCACTCCCCTCCAGATGCCACCAACTTGTCCTTGATCTCTGGTGAAAGAATGTTGTTGTGGCTATACTCCCTTCACTGCTCTCCTGTTTCCACAGCTTGCACAACTGTTCAGAGTATTGCAGCTTAAATTCAGCACCAGAAAAGTAAACACAGATGGCTGAGGCTTCATTTAACTTCTTTATAAACATATGAATTTTACATATAAATTTTACAATACCAGTTGTAGTTTTCTTCAACATGGAGCAAACTCAAACAGAAGCAGACATATTACGGGTTCAGACCAGAGTTTAGTTTTCAGCAAGCAAGCAAGTTTCTCTTTCACTTTAGAGCTGAGCACAGAACAGAAATAAACCATGCCCAAATTCTCTCTTTAAGT
This sequence comes from Laticauda colubrina, assembly GCA_015471245.1. Lineage (NCBI taxonomy): Eukaryota > Metazoa > Chordata > Lepidosauria > Squamata > Elapidae > Laticauda > Laticauda colubrina. The sequence goes on along the minus strand of BLBF01000095.1, from coordinate 1,557,319 downwards.
TTTACTCTTCAATTCAACTCTAATTGACTGACCTTGTTACCTCTATTCTAGTTCATGAATATACTCTGACACTACTCCCTTCATAACTGGAATAGACATAAATCCAATTAACTTTATATTTTTCCCATGGTGTACTCCACCCAATGTCTAGGTCATTATGTTGGCCAAATTGACTTCTGACACACATTGAAGCAAGCTAATCAATTTATCTTTGATGGCTTCTCTCACATTACAATATTTAATGTCCACATGCTTGTTTCTATTTTTTACTCTATCACTTGTTGCCATTTTTATGCAGGAAGCGTTATCCTCATAGACTAATACATGTTCAGTTACCTTTAATTTAAATCCTGTACAATTGTACATACCAAGTTATCTCTGAACAGAGTTCAGACAAAGCAATAAATTCTGCCTCTGCACCATTGTTTGCTTTCTGGACTTCCAACCAATTAAAGCCCCTCCAAACAATATCACAATCCCAGAATTGGACTTTCTGGTTTTTACATAATTTGCATAATAACTATCAACATAGCATTTCAATTTTAATTCTTCAGAGACCTGTATTTGAAGATCTAAATTCACAGTTCCCTTCAAATACCTGAGAATCCTTTTTACACCCATCCAATGCAATTGTGTTGGTGCAGCAGTAAAGCGACTCAAAATGCTTACTGCACAAGCTATGTCTGGTCTGAACCACTGTGACAGATACAATAGGCTCCCTATTGCTGACTGATATATCTCCTGATTACAAGTTTCACTTCCGTCCTCACCCTTTTTGTACTCATAGGTATTGGAGCAGTATCACAATCTTTCATATTATATATCTCCAACAACTGTTCAATTTTCCTTTGTTGACTGAGAATATAACCACCTTTCTTAGTTTTATATATTTCTACACTGAAATAATTTTTTATTTCTCCTAAATTCTTGAATTCAATTTTTTTCTTCAACTTATTTGCGTTTACCTGTGATTCATCCTTTGCAATGAAGCAAAGATCATCCCCAAATGCTAATAGTTGATAATCCCCACCTTTAACTTTCCAGTGTACATGCAACCATTCGCCTTGCAACTCTTGAACCCAAGACCCTTCAATGCAGTATCTAAATAGATATTCCAATTCTTGGCTGACTGCTTCAGCCCATAAATAGCCTTGTTCAATTTATATACTGTGTTAAGCTTTTTACTTTCATACCTTGGTGCTTGAACCATATACATTTCTTCCTCTAATTCTGCATTGAGAAATGCAGTGGTTATGTCAAAATGCCAAACTTTATGGCCATGTGCCGCTGCCAATGCTAGTGCCAACCTGATGCTCTCACTCTTTACATTGGCGCGAATACCTCATCATAGTGCACATTTTTCATCTGTGAAAACCCTTGTGCCACTAACCTTGCTTTATATTGTATCTCATTATTGGGCAGTACCTTTTTTTTTTTGTATACCCACTTGCATCCTACAGCTTTGCCACCCTGTGGGAAAGTCATACATGTGAACACTTCATGTTCTCCCATGGATTTCATTTTCTTGTCCATGGCTTCTTTCCACTTTACTTGTTCAATTTTAGGTAATGCCAATAGTTATTTGCAGTTCCTTGGCTCATACCATACATTATACACTTTAACTTCACTAGCAGAATACCTGTCAGGTGGAATCCCTTCGTTCCATCACTCTAACCTGCATGGCATTGACTGCTTCTGTGTGTCAGCCCTCTTTGCTTCATATCTTGTTCAACTTTCTCCCTGAACACTGACACCATCATGAAGTGAGTTACCATCACGAAGTGAGTTACTGTCACTAAGTGGATCACCATCATTAAATGAATAATTCCACAAATTTGCACCAATTCTGTTCCAATTTTGCTCTGCAAAGCTTGCAGACCTTGAAAAAAACTGTTCTTTTGCTCCCATAGATAATGGAATAACTTTTTGAGCCTGGCTAATAGCCCACAAACTTGAGCCTTTGATTGCCCCTTTCTTCTAATTCCTTTTGGAATATACACCCATTCCAAACACCCTTAAATGTGCCAGAGATGATTTTCTCCGATATAGCACTGCATATGGAAGAATATGGTATCATTAATGGAAGAATTCCACAACCTATTAACTAAATAATTAGCAGTCAATGTGGCTTCACCCCAATATGACCTGCTTAGACCAGAATCCTCTAGCAGTGAGTCCTTCATGGTTTGCAAGACTTCATTCTGTCTCTCAGCAACACCATTTCTTAGCTGCTGTGTAAGGATTTGTGCATCTGTGGTTTTTTCCTAACTGTGCCAACTACTCATGAAAACTTGTTGACATGAATTCTGAACCTCTGCCAGTTTGCAGCTGACATAACTGTTGTTTATACCTTCTTTCTACAAAGCAGTAATGAACATGCCCAAATAACACCTTTGTTTTGCAAGCTGCAAAGGTTATCAATTTGCTTCCAACTGTGATTTGAGGTGCTGGTTTTTACCTATAAAGTCTTAAATGGCATAGGGCCTGATGCTTGAGGGATTTCATGTCTCCAGTACTATCTATTTGGCTGACTTATCCTGCAGAGTTGATGTATTCTAGAAATCTTCAATTAAACAATGTTGTTTACTGGGACTTTAGAAGTACTTCTCTGAAGCAGTGCTTGCTCTTGGAATGAAGTCCCCCCCACCCTGATCCAGATGGCCTCTGTTCTATATGTAAAGTGGGTGACTCCAAATCTACAAACCTGATTGG
>BLBF01000095.1:1501666-1522712 GCA_015471245.1 Laticauda colubrina | reverse complement strand
TCATGGGGTCCTCCACACGCTCTGCCATGGGGAGTGCAGCTGTCGGGGGGTCTCCGTCGTGGCACGCTCCACAGATACCTGCCTGGACAAAGGAGCTGACTCTTGGCCAGAAGAGGACTGGCTCTCTGCGGGCTGCCTGAGAGAGAGGGTTGTCAGAGGGGCTGCTCCTCGATGGCAGATCTCACCCTCCAAGAAGCTGCACTTGGCCATCACATAGGTCTCTCGGTCCGTCAGCTTGACTGTGGCCTGGCCAGATTTCTTGAGGTGCAGCTTCCCGTACCAGGTATGCATGTGTACACCAGCGAGGAGCACCTCTGAAATGTAGCCCAGGCTCTCCTCCTTCTCTCTCCAAGCAGCCTGCTTCCTTTTGGTGTCTCGATAGAGCCTGTGTCCCTTCTGCCATGGATACTCGTTCTCCCTTAGCCATTCCAGCACCTCATCCTCATGTTCCTCTTCGATGGAGTATTGCCTCCTCTCCCATTCTTGTTCTCGTGTCTGCCTCTTCCTCCCTCTGGCAGGGCCATCTGGGCCCTCATCAGAGGGGCTTCAAGGTTCTAGGGGCTGCTCCACCACACCACCACCACCAGCAGCAGCAACAACAATAACAGCAAAAGCAGAACCAGCAGGATCAGCAGCATCAGCAGCACCAGCAGCACCAGGATCAGCAGCAGCAGAGTAAGCACCAGCAGCACCAGCAGGACCAGGAGCAGCACCAGCAGAGTAAGCACCAGCAGAAGCACCAGCAGGAGCACCAGCAGGAGCAGTGCCAGCAGAAGCTCCAGCACCAGAAGAGTCAGCACGAGCAGCAGAAGCCCCAGCAGAAGCAGAGTCAGGGCCAGGGGGTGGGATGGTGGCCCTGTCCTTCTTGCCAGGGCTGGCAGAAGATGACACAGGCTTCCTCTTCTTCCCCATGGTTGTTGGCTGGCTGGTTGGCTGGAGCTGTGTCTGGCAGCAGGTCTTTCCTCTGAATGGTAACCTGCTTGCGAGCTGCTTCCCTTTATATCCGCGGGGCTGACGCAATGCATCCTCCCCGCATGTGCAGTGAATGCTTTGCATCCGCTAGGCATCCGCTAGGCATCTGCTAGGCATCCACTAGGCTTCCGCTCTGCATCTTCTTCATCCGCTCGGCATCTGCTCTGCATCCGTTCCTTCCCTTGCGCGTCCGCTTCGCTGTGCTCCCCCGGAAGCCCTGCGGATGTACCATCTGCTTCCATCCGCTTCCATCCACTAGGCTTCTGTGGAGCATCCGCTTTACATCCTGGCTACGTCCTCTCCCCTTCTGTTCCTTTCTGTTGTTGTCCGCTCTGCTTATGCAAATTCGGGGCACTTTTGAGAGCGGATAACAATGGATGGAACATTTTCTCGTCCGCTGTGTCCTTTTTACATACGTTTTGCATCCATCGGCCTATGTGACAGGTCCTTAAGAGTCTTTTAAAAGTTCACATTAATTTCTTTTAGCATCAGGTGGCACTTTTTGGTATGTCCAAGTTCCACCCCCTTTTTTCCTTCCTCTGCTTTTTCTCCTTTTTTGGCTTTTAAGTTTAAAAAGCTTCTTATTTTCCTTTTTACACTTTCAATTTCAGCTTTAAGTTTGCCTATTTGGTGTCAGGATCACTTTCACTAGTTTCTTTTTCTAACTTTTCTCTCAAAATTCAAAGCTACTTCCAGATGTCAGACCGTTTTCCCCCCTCTTCTTTGCCGCTGCTTTAAAAATAGTTTCCAAAAAGTTCTTAAGTATTTTAACTCCAGGGTATCTTGTATTCAGATGTTAATTCTGCTTAGCCCAGTCACCCAAGCTGTCTTCTTCTTCTCCACTCCTGCATGATCTTGTCCGGTCAGATCTTCATCTTTGTGATAGCCATTTTGGCCACCTCTGCATTCGCCTTCAGAGAGAAGTTTTATGCCTAGCCAAGGAGGGAGAATGCAACTCCCTTCAATGCAGCTGGCATTCTCCCCTTTCTCCACCACCTCTATGGGTTGGCTTTATCCCCAAATCGGGTAGATCGGGGCCCTCCAGTGGTGAGCACAAACCGAAACTACGGACAATCGTGGATTTTTGTCTGTTGCCAAGGGAGCCTAAACAGAAATCCCATTCGATGATATTTCTTATTATCTTGCTTTGTCCCACCTTCTCCTTTAGTGAAAGTGTATAAAACTTCGTCAATACTTTGTTCTTGGCTCTTGGCATTTTGACCAGGAGCCCTTTTCCTTGGAGTACTCCAATAAAAATCAATCAAAAAAGCTGCACCTCATGTCTGGCATCTATCGTTGGCCTTGGCACCAGGCTCAGATTTGAATCCTACCCTGGCCCCATCTCTGCCTCTGACACAGAGCCCTCATCTAAGAATTCCTCAGCCTCCAGGAATGTCCCAGCTTCCTCCCCAAACTCCTCACTACTGCCTGATTCTGCTGCCAGCTCCTCTGGCTGCCATCAGGCCACAAGGATGAGAAGTCAGGGAAGGTATCATGTTTCTCCAACAATAAGACAGTCTTATTTTCTTTTAGACTTGAAAATAACTACTTGGGCTTATTTTTGAGGAGGTCTTACTTTTTTTGAGGTGCACCAGGCCAGGTTCAGTGAGCTGGATGTGCTGTGGATGCACCATTGCCATTTGGGAGGAGAAGAATGCACCAACGGGATCCTGCAGGCATTCCGGGCATGTAAAGACCATAAAAATCCTTGAGCCGTTTGCAACTTGAGCAAGCCGTGTCAGAGTAGCGGCACTTCCCCAAAGCCCACCACACCAGCACAGCATCCTGGAACAGGACCCCGTAAGGCTTGCTGTGGCATTGCACTCATGAATGGAAGCACCTCTGCAAGCTTCATCACACTGACACAGCTGGCATCCTGCCATGAGTGGCTGCACCAGCATATCCAAACTTGCGGCAGTGCTGCCCCTTGCTCATGCAACAGCACAGCAATCCCTGCAGGTTCCTACTCAAAGAGGCCATGGCAAAGTGATGAATATCACAGCAATGCCACCACTCACACGCACAATGCCAGAACAAGCTTTGCAAGGTCCTGAGACAGCCATGTTCCCTCTGTGTATCAGCACATTGGGACATGTTGAAACCTATTGTAGCAATCAAAGTTGTATTTTAAAAGGAAAAGCTGAAAACCCTCTGTACATCTATCTGGCCAACCTACTTCATTGGTCCTAATGTAGGAAAATGACCATCAGAATGCACCCTTGATTTAGATTTTATCAACAAATTTACTGATTTTCTGGTCACCGTCAGGCAAACTGAAGAAGAACTCTATGTTGGTTTCTTCTTTAATCTCCTTTGTCAGCCAGACATTCAGAAAGTGTGTGGACCTATTCCAACACCCTCTTTGAAAATTTCCCCCTTGTCACTTTTGAAAAAAGGAAAAAAAAAATAGCCAAAGTGACTGAAGAGGAAGAGGAGTTTCCCCCACCATACTATGTTGTCCCCCCTTCCGCTAATGCTAATGCTGTGCCTTCATCGACTCAAGTGCCTCCAGCAGCATCACAGCCTGATTCACAGGGCCAATTGCTTCCAACATCACCTCAGCCTGCTTTGCAAGATCAAGTGCTCCCATCAATATCACAGCTATCCCAGCCTACTTCAAAGGATTCAGTATGACAAGCAGCTCAATATCTGTATCCAGATTTGTCTACTCTAAGCCCTCCTCACACCAGAACTGGATAAACCTATGTACCTGCCAGCCAACCCGGTCCTTCAGTACTAGCCCCCCTTCAGCAGGTTCCAATGAAAGATCAATTGGTGTTTGTTCATACAAACTCTTTACTTCCAATCATCTTCTTAATTGGGAAGAAAGGACTTCCCCCTCAAAATTATGTGGAACTTGTTCAATGTGTAATAGCCACCCACAGACCTTACATAATGTGCCTGACATGTTTACTCTCTTATTAGCACATTTGTCTACTGAGAAAAAACAACAAGTTCTTAAAGCCACCATGGAGCACTATAAAGCTACTAGAGGCCATGGTATTAAAACTAATGGCAATGCCCCGGCTTTATGGCCTGAACCCCTGGCCAACCCATCCCCAACACAGATCAAGGTGCCCTCATCCTCCAAAGAGCCTGGGATTCCATCTTTCAGGGACTGAAACTTGGTGTCCCAAAACCAGTTAACTTTCATTGTCTTCATCAGAACCTTCAAAATCCCAAGGAATCTCCCAGATTTTTTGAATTGCTTGAAAGATGGGTTCCGGAGGTTTACTGACCTTGACCCTGATAGCTCAGCCAATGATGTTTTGCTAAAAATGACCTTCGTGGGCCAAAGCACCTCCACATAAGAAAGAAGCTGCAAAAACTGGAAATCCCGACTGCTAAGGACTTATAGACCCTTGTTCAGACAGCCTTCACCATTTATGCCCAAAGGGAGGAAGAGGAAAAAAAGAAAGAAGACAAGATGATGCAAAAGCAAGCTGCTGTTTTAGCAGTGGCTCTGAATCCCCAAAGTAAAGGGAGGGTTCCAGAAGAAGCTCCATCCAGCAAGATAAGTGTGCCTGGTGTCATCAATTTGGCCATTGGCAGAGAACAACAAGAGCCCAGTTTGCAGAAAACAACAACAACCCAGTTGGGAATGAGGACAACCCAGGGAGCAGGAAGGCTTCAGGCCGAAACCCCACAGGTTCCTTTATGTCTCATGTCAGCTCAGACTCCAGAGTTTTATCCAGAAAGTTATTGATGAGGCTCTGGAGGGCCGATTACTTCCTCAGACCCTCTGATGGAGCTGAAAATGGGGAACAAATCTTATTCCTTTTTGATTGACACAGGGGCTACTTTCAGTATCCTAAACAATGGATCAATCCCCTGCCTCTCTTCCAAAACCACCCCCATTGTTAGAGCAACCGGGATAGAAGAGAATACCCCAATCAGTCACCGAATGGTGAACCAACCAAGGGATCATCACTCAAGCATTCCTGTCTAACATTGCCACTAATGTCCTATCAACCTTTTGAGAAGATACCTCCTTGGAAAACTGGGAGCAGTTATACAATGCACCCAACAGGGAATCTCACTTAAAATTCCCCTGGAAAGGCCTTATCTTTGTTTTCTGAAAAAGGGAACAATACTTAACAGCCCTAACTCTAATAAGATAAACCCCCAGGTGTATTCCCTAGATTTGCAAAAATTTTCACACCCCACATGGCTCAGCTCCTCCCGGATGCTCAACCAATAGTGATTTGCTAATACCCCATTAAACAGGAAGCCCGGCTTAGCATGAAGGCTCAGACTGAACTTTTGAGATTGAGCATTAAGGCTCAGATTGAACTCAGATTGAACTCAGATTTAAGATTCACCCACTACCTGAGAGAGGTCAACTGTTGGCTCTGACCACTTCACCCTGTGGTGGCCAATCCATATACTTTGCTGACTACATTCTCTAGTACCAGAATTGGTGTACAGTCATAGATTTAAAAGACACCTTCTTCTGTATCTCTCTGGCTATAGAGTTTCAATCATATTTTGCTTTTGAGCAGGAAGATCCTTCTGATAGTTCCAAGTGCCAGCTGACTTGGACTTGCTTGTCACAGGACTATCATAACAGTCCAACAGCTTTTGCTGCAACCCTTGTCCGGGATCTTAAAGACTTTGACACTCAATAAACTACCCTTTTACAAAATGTGGATGATTTATTGGTAGCTGGCAAACACCAGAGAGACACTGAGAATATTTGAATTGCCCTCCTCAATCACTTGGCTGAAAAGGGCTACAGAGTATCCATTAGGCCGCTCAGGATGTATAGTGCCTGAGTTTTGTTCTGTGCAAAAGCTGCTGTTTACTCCATCTCAGCCCTGCCTATACCAACTAATGTTAAACAGCTGCAAACTTTTTGGGACATTACTGGCTATGCATGATTGTTGATTCCAATTATTATTTTCCAATTATTGCTAAACCCCTTTATCAATTGACCAAAAAAGACATGGCCTGGGATTGGACAGGGGAACATCAGAAAGCATGGCAAGACTTGAAAGATTCATTAGCCCATGCTTCTGCTTTGCCTTTGCCTGACCAGATGAAATGCTTTGAACTCTTTGTCTCTGAAATGAAGGGATGTGCCCTTGGTGTATTACTGCAAAGACTGGGTCCTGCAAAAGTTCCTGTGGTTTACCTATTTAAAGTCCTGGACCCAGTGACTAGAGGATGGCTAGCCTGTCTCTGATCCACTGCTGCCACATCCAAGAGACACACAAAATAACTTTGGGAGCAACCCTTAACATTTATACACCTCATTCAGTTCAAAATCTCCTTGAGCAGAAACTCCCAGCATGGGCCATATCGTGCCAGATTTCTAAGTATGCACTGGATTGATGGCTCCTTGTTTGTAAAACATGGAAAAAGATACACAGGATTGCCCCCCTTTGTCAGAGTATTAACTGGCAGAGACATAGTTAATAGAGTCAGTAAGTAGGCATGGTAACAGACCAGCCAATGGGAGCTGACCTGGAAAGAAGTTCTCTCTGTTTTGCTTGCTTACTGAAAACTAGAGCTCTGCTCTGAACTTATAACTTGTTTCTTTCTGTTTGAGTTTGCTCCATGTTGGAGAAATCTACAACTGGTATTGTAAAATTTTCTTTATATGTTTACAAAGAAGTTAAATGAATCATCAGCTATCTGTGTTTATTTTTCTGGTGCTGAATTTATGCTGCAAAAGTCTGAACAGATTATGGGCCCAGAAAAAGACTGAATTGTAATTAAAGCTGAGAGATTGCCTGTTTTAAAAATAAGAGACAAGGCAAGAGGCTTTGCAGAATGGCTGAAAAAAATAAAGAGAGCTCTCTATCCCATTTTGATCAGAAGAACTATATAATTTGGGCTGCAAAGATGGAATATTTCCTGAAGGCTAAAGAGCTTTGGAATATTGTTGAAAATCCATCCCAGGCACCATTGAATGCTGCAGATCAGAAGCTGCATGATAGAGCATTTGGTTTTTATCATCTTAAGTTTAGAAGATGATCAGTTTATCAATGTAGCTGATTTAAAGACTGCAAAGGAAGCCTGGAATAAATTGAGGGCTATTCATGTGAGGGTATCTGCATGCAACATGGTACAATTATCAAAAAAGTTATATAGAGCTCATTTGCAGCCAGAAGATTCAGTGGAAAAGCATTTTGTTTATTTTGTTTGTGGAATTAGAACAGCATAGAATGAGGATTCCGGAATCTCAAAAAGTACTGCTGGTTTGAACAGCCTAGATGAAACTTCGGACTGAAACTGGTAGGAGCCTGGGCGTGGCTCTGTATTAAAGTCCGAGCTCTGAAGCCTCTAAAATCTTGTCTGCAACTCTGAATTAAAACTGAAACTGTTCCCTGCTGTTCTCTCCTCTGCCTGTGTTTTTGCCTGTAACTCTCTACCAAAGTTGGAAGAACCTACTTTGGTATTGTATATTTACTTATATATTATTATGTAAACAAAATTAAGAAATCCTTCTGAATAAGTCATCTGTGTGTACTTTCTGGATTTCAATTTCTGCTGCAAACTCTAACATAAATACAGATTAATAGAGCTATAAAAGTATATATATTGTAAGCAATATTACTACTGGAATGTACATGACTATAGATTAAATGTATTAGAGTGATAAATGTATAGATCATTATGGTATAATGATGAAGATAATTGATACAACTAGGACATACAATATTATGTATTTTTTAAAAAGAGCTATTTCCATGGCAGCTGGCAAGAGTCAAGCAGTAAAAGATGTCAAGAAAAGTTCTTGGAAGCTGACATTTGGTACTCCTGCAAAAGAGGCATTAGCCCTGGAAAAGAAAACATAGTAAAATAACAGGAAAATGAACATTCCAGATAATAAAATATATGCAAAATTACATCAAGGTTTGTCAAGATATCTAGAGTGAAATGCTTGTACAAGTCTAGGGGCCCTGACATCAGGGTCATTAACCCATTCCGACTGAGGAGGAAAATGTTTCCAAACAACTAAACATTGGAGTCTTCCACTCTGTTTCCTGGAATCCAGAATTTCCTTAATTTCAAAATGTTGTTCACTCTCAATCAGGAGAGGAACTGGAAGGGAAGTCTGGTCAGGTTGCAAAGGGGAAGTATGTTCAGGTTTCAGTAAACTAACATCCTTCTAAGGGTTTTTGGCAGTTCTAGCTGCACAGCAACAGGATTCACAACCCAGACAATTGGGAAAGGCCTAATATACTTAGGTCTCAATTTCTTGAACTTCTGGATGGTCTGTAAGCACTTAATGGACAAGAATGGACAAGAAGATCTTATCCCCCACTTGATAGTTTTTTTGTAGAACTCTCTTCTTGTCTGCCTGTTTCTTGGGTTTGATGAGCATCATCTAATCTCTACGGGTAACCAGCCAGGTAAACTGAAGCTAGATTATCCACTCGCCCAGGAATGGGATTTGGGATTTCTCCTGAAGTAGCTCTGGGATGGGTACAAAATCCTGACCAGTAGCTACTTTGAACAGGGTGAATGCAGTGCTACTGGATGGAGTTATTATAAGCCATCTCTGCAAAAGGCAATAGATCAGACCAGTCATCTTGCTGATAATTTACTTAACATCTAAGATATTGTTCCAATACTAAGTTCGCTCTCTCACAACTTGCAGCCAACTTTATCTAGAGAGCCACTGCAAATTGGGAGAGCTAAAGGCACAGCAAGAGAAAAGGCATTTCATTTCATTTTGCAAGAGTGGAGAAAGGACAGCAAAGACAGCAATACTTTGGTCTGTCGGCTGGCCTCTGTATTCCTCTTTGCTCCCAAGGTAGCCCTCTGGAACAGCAGTGGCAGCACACTTTTTTGCTTCCCCCCCCCCCCCCATCCAAATCCAGTACAGCACAGACAGCCTAATGGAGGCGGAAAACTGGGCATTTCCATCGGCCCTTCTCTGGGCCTCGGGGACCATGGGAAAGGCAGGCAAGCGGACAGGGCCTCAGGGAGATGTAGGAGGCAGCTAGACCGGGATTCAGGCCTTGGTGCTAGCAGTCACTCACCTAGACAAATCTGGGCAGCTTAGCTGGGCCACGCTGAGAGCATGGGATTCAGCCACATGGAAGGCAGGCAAGCTTGCTGGACCTGCCTTTCATGTGTGAGAGGCAGCTCAGCCTTGCTGCTTGTAGGCTGGGTGCCAGTCTGCCAGGCAGATCAGGGCAGCTCAGCTGGGCCATGCAGAGAGTGCCTTGTGGGATGCTGCTGAAGGCAGGCAAACTAGCTAGCTCTCAGAAACCATGTGGTCAAGGCAAGCCAGGGAGCCAGACAGAAAGCAACAGCAGCTATGCCGGGCAAGTAGACAAGATGAGGAATGACTGGGCGGAGAGGGAGGGGCATGGGGGAGAGGGGCCAGCCAGAATTTTTACCACTGGTTCACCCAAACTGGCCAGAACTGACTGAATCCCACCACTGGATTAACCCATCTGGCAGAAGAGCTCACCACATGGCACAATCACTGGGGATATTGCATCACCCAGCAAGCTTCAACCAAGTCTGGGACTCAGCCTACAAAGTTAGCTGTGACCTCTAAACAGCCAATAGAATACATATTCTTGCACAAGAACAGGAAGTTCAAGTGCAAAGCCCAAGAGAGAGTATAAATACCTCTCTCTCTCAACTCCACGTTGTCAGCTGCACCAGGACCATGTCCTTGATGGTTCTGCTTAATTAAACCATCTTTCCAGTCAGCCTCCATGTTTCCAGTATCTTTCTCTCCGTTTGGAACAGAACCAGATGGATATTTCTTCCAACACCACTATTGCAAACTTGTTTCAGTTTCATATTGTTTTAATATCATTAATTAATTGTTGTTTAGAAAGATAATAGCAGAAACAATATTAAACATAGTCAAATTATCAGGCTGCTATATAAAGGCACAGGAGCAAGGCCAATTTTTTGGGGGGGGAATGGGGCCTTTTTAATAACCTCCCTCATCCTTTTAAACAAAGTTGCCTGTAATTTGCCTCTTGGGAATAACCAACTCGATGTGACAAGAGATTTCAGTACTGTAGTTTCAATGATCATGATAATAATGTTGGCAGGAGCAGGAGCTTCTGGCAGGCTCATCTTTTTTTGTAAGTTTGAAAGGAGAGGGGATAAAGGTTAAAGCATATGGAAGTCTATAAGTATGTGCAAAAGCAAATTAATTAATAAGGGACCCCAAAATAAAGCTTGGAAGACTTTATGGACTGCATTTAGACAAGTTTCACTGACAGACAGTTAGACCCAAGATCAGCAGTGATCTCCCTAGCTAGGAAGAATGTTAGATTTTTCCAAGTATATTTTGAAATGATGACATCTCAAATTTATATGACCACCTTATAATCACAAGAATATCACAAATTCAATTATGTTCACAGAAGACAAAACCTTTTCAGATCTTTGCCAACACCTGATTTAAAAAAGAATGCAACACATGTAACCTCTGCATTCGAACATCACTGGAAGGATAATACTTGAATCAGATCATCCACATAGAAATGCAGTGTTAGCTCCATGTGCAGATGGTAGAGGAAACTAGTATTAAATATATTGTATATATTAAATCTAAGAAATTAAAGAAGTAGACATGTCAGTAAGATTTGATTTAGAGAACATGAAGTCAAAATACAAGACAAACATAAATATGCTTCCCTGACCTGAAGAGCCAACCTGAACTAGCAAAGGACCACCACATGATGCTTCTGCTAGTGCTTCCCCCCCATGGTCCATTTTTGGCCTGGACAGCCTCCTGAAACTCTCTGACAGCTAAAATGGCCTGTGGGAGCCTATTTTGGCTGGCAGAGAGCTGCAGGAGGCCATCCAGGCCAAAAACAGGCCAGAAGCCTCCCCCCGCCTGTTGCTGGCAGAAATTTTCTTTGGGCTGAATCCGACCCTCCAAGACTCCATTTGGGCCTCTGGAGGCCTCCCTTGGCTTGTTACAGGCCGAAATGGAGCCTCCATGGGCCGCATCTCACCCTCTGAGGCTCCATTCAGCCTCTGGAAGCCTCCCCAGGTCTGTTACAGGCCAAAATAGAGACTCAGTGGGCAGCATCTGGCCCTCCCCATCCCATTTCCCATGGCTTAATTGTACTTTTTAGAGCTCTAGAAGAGGCTGCCACATGGCAGAGAAGCCAAAGTCTTTTATTCAGAAATCCGTGAAGCTGTAAGAACATGAGATGTAAAGCCTGTGTCACACTGCACCAACAGATGGAAAGAGGATGTAAAACGGAGAGAAACACTTGCCATCCATTGGTTAACGCGATGCATCCATTCTGTACTCACTGCCTCCGTTTTTCTTTCTCTCTATCCATCCAGCATCTGTCGACTGAAGTTCCATCCGCTCAAAAAGTTTTGAGCTGCTCAAAACTTTTTGAGCGGAAAATGTATCCAACGTGTCCGTTCTGCATCCGCTACGCATACAGGGAACATCCGTTCTGCATCCGTCGGCATCCGTTATGCGTCCGCTACATCCGCTAGGCATCCGCTGCGCATCCGCGCAACTCAAATCCGCTCCAGCAGAAAGCGGACACAGGGAGGAAGCGAAACGGACACGGAACGGACACAAAGCATTAGTAGCATGGATGGAGAAAGGATGAAAGTGGATGCAGCTTACAAAGAAAGCATTTAAAATGGAACAAACGTTTGCAGAGGGGACCTATCTCGGATATTAAGGATGTCTAGAGGATGCCTAAAGGATGCAAAAGGATACATAATGGAAAACCTACATTGCCTATAAAAAGGGGAACAACTCACCTGGATCTCACTTTCAGTCCAGCAGCCCTGCTGTGCAGACCTCTGCAGCCTTCATCTGGCTCTTGCTCTTCCACAGCATCCAGTCATGTCCACCATGGATCATAACACAGTTCTTTTGGTAGCCACCATCGTTCTGCAACAGTGCGAAGCCATCTACAGGCTCTTTCAACTCTTCTACGTGAAGAAAAGGAGGCGGCCAAGAAATGTCTGGGTCCAAAGATGGATTGGGAGAAGAGCAGAGTATGGACTGTACAACAAGCTGATGGTGGAGCTGAGGAACAAAGACACTTGTGCATTCTAGAACTTCATGAGGATGCCCCCAGCCAAGTTTGATGAAGTTGTGGAGCGGCTGAGACCCAGGTTGACCAAGGCAAACACCAACTTCCGGCCCAGCCTGGACCCTGGGCTCAAGGTGGCACTGACTCTGCGCCACCTGGCCTCCGGGACCACGTACAGGAGCATGCAGTACGGCTGGAGGGTGCCACACAACACCATCAGCATTGTGGTCAGAGAAGTGGTGCAGGCCATCATCAAAGAATACCTGGAGGAGCTCCTCCAGTGGCCCTCCACTGAAGAAGGCTGGAAGAAAGTTGCAGAGCAGTGGTATCAGAAGAGGAACTTCCCCCACACCGTTGGAGCCATAGATGGCAAGCACATGGCCTGCAAAGCTCCAGCCAAGTCGGGGTCCACTTATTTCAACTACAAGGGCTGCTGACTACAAGTTCATGTACATCGATGCTTCAGGCAATGGGTCAACTTCAGATGCCCAGGTATACAACGCTGGTCACCTCAAGGAGGGGCTGGAACACAACCTCATCATGGGCTTCCCAGATCCAGACCCCTGCCCAACGGCACACAAGATGTGCCCTTCTTCATCGTGGGGGATGACGTCTTCTCCCTCAGAACCTACCTCATGAAGCTCTACACCTCCAGATGCCTCACCCGTGAAGAGAGGATCTTCAACTACAGGCTGTCCAGGGCAAGGCGGGTGGTGGAGAACGCCTTTGGCATCCTGGCCAACAGGTTCCAGGTACTTCTCACCACCATGCAGCATCGCCACAGACCGTGAGGAGGATCGTGGAAGCTTACTGCATCCTGCACAATCTCATGTGCACCCGCTACCCAGTCTTGCAGAACAGGCTCGTGGACCTCCAACAAGGCAATGGGGACATGGAGCCTGGTGAATGGAGGCAAGGGCGAAACCTGATAGACACTGAGGATGTGCAAGGCCCCAACAGAGCCTCATGTGAAGGGAAGAAACAGCGCAACCTCCTGAGTCACTGGTGCAACTCCCCAGCTGGAGCAGTGGAGTGGCAAGACAGTATGATAGATGATTAATGGATGCTTCCTTCAGCCTGTCTCATCACATGGATGAGATTGGGCCATGTATGTTGGGTGGGCCTACAATGAACAGGGCATTTAAGAAAAAGAGTTGTGTTTACGTTGACATGTGTGGATGAATGCTTACATTGTTATTGATAATGATGGGCCGAAGGTGTGGCACCTGGGACGGTGGACCATACAGTCCCACTATGCTTGCACTGGAGGTTTATCTATCCCACAACTATCTTAACACATCCCAAAGGTATCCCTGCCCATCCCACAGCTATTACCCATTCCAAAGGTATCCCTGCCCATCCCACAGCTGTTACCAATCACAAAGGTATCTCTGCCCATCTCACTGCTATCTAAACCCATCCCAGAAGCATGCAAAGGCTTAAACCATTTCTAAAAGTTTCCACCAAGACTTTATTTAATAAAATAAATGAAGCAAGTGTGTGAAGCAAAGATAATTTTTATTAATAACAAGCTGTAAAAGAAAAATGACCCAAGTCAAGTGTCCAAATAAAGTCTCTGGCACTCCTCTTGGTCACTCGGAGGTGTGCCCAGTCTCAGGGGTGAAGGGTCCAGGTGCTGTGGAGGTGGCTGCTGCTGGAGTGCTGGTCTGAAGCGCTACTGGGGTGCCTGGCCCCGAGAGGACAACAGGGGACGGTGTGTTGAGGAAGCTCTCAGACAGCTGGCTCAGCCCAATGATGTTGAGAGCTCCTTCCTCCATGCCATGGGGTGTCAGCCCCAGTACCGGGGACAGATGTACTGAGGCCGGGCTTGGCTGTGGGGTGGAGGAAGGAGCAGTGTAGTGGGGCTGTCTGGTCTGCAGCTGGGTGAGGACTGGCGTTAGTGGCATCGGTGGCGTCGGTGGCATCAGTGGCGTGGGTGGCATCGGTGGCATCAGTGGAACCGGTGGCAACGGTGTCATCCGATGAACCTGTGCCTGGACTGGGAAGGGCTGCTGCCTGTGCTGCTGGACCTCCTGGTAGCCATAGCCCGGGTAGGTGAGGGCCTGTGGGAAGCTTGGAATGGGAGTGACATCACCTGGGGTGGAGGAGCAGACCTGGACTGGGTGGGAGCAGGTTCATCTGGATCTGGAGGGTTGTGAAGCAGATCGGTGATCCTGTCCTTCACCACCTGGTACTGGAGTTCCACCATGTCCGTGAGGGTCTGATTCACAGAGGTGAGGAAGGGCTTGCGGTTGGAGGATGACGAGTTGGTGATAGTGTCTCTTATCTCCAGCAGGACAGTGTGGCTCTGCCCCTCCTGTCTGGCTCTCTGCCTTTCTGTGGAGGTGGAGCTGGGGGTGGATGCAGGTTGGACTGTGGTGGAAGTGCCGTCTCCTTTCTCCAACTGTGTCAGGGGGTCCTCCCCGTGCTCCACCACAGTTAGTACAGCTGTCGGGGGGTTCTCCATCGTGGCACGCTCCACAGACATCTGCCTGGAGACAGGAGCTGATTCTCTGCCGGAAGAGGACTGGCTCTCAGCAGGCTGCCTGAGAGAGAGGGTTGTGAGAGGGGCTGCTCCTCTGTGGCGGATCTCACCCTCCAGGAAGCTGCACTTGGCCATGACGTAGTTCTCTCTGTCCGTCAGCTTGACCGCGGCCTGGCCAGATTTCTTCAGGTGCAGCTTCCCGTACCAGGTGTGCATGTGCTTCCACCAGCCGAGGAGCACCTCCGAAGTGTAGCCCAGGCTCTCTGCCTTCTCTCTCCAAGCAGCCTGCTTCCTTTTGGTGTCCCTGTAGAGCCTGTGTCCCTTCCTCCAGAGATACTCATTCTCTCTCAGCCACTCCAGCACCTCATCCTCATGTTCCTCCTCGATGTTGTATTGCCTCCTCTCCCGTTCTCGCGTCTGCCTCTTCCTCCTTTTGATAGGACCACATGGGCCCTCATCAGAGCGGCTTCCATGTTGTAGGGGCTGCTCCACCACACCAGCAGCAGGAGCAGCACCAGCAGCACCAGCAGCACCAGCAGGACCAGTATCAGCAGCATCAGAGTAAGCACCAGCAGCGCCAGCAGCACCAGCAGGACCAGGAGCACGAACAGGACCAGGAGTACCAGGAGTACCAGCAGGACCAGGAGCACCAGCAGGACCAGCAGGACCAGGAGCAGCGCCAGCAGAGTAAGCACCAGCAGAAGCACCGCCAAAAGCAGCTTCAGCAGAGTAAGCACCAGCAGAAGCACCACCAGAAGCAGCTTCAGCAGAGTAAGCACCAGCAGAAGCACCACCGCCAGAAGCAGCATCAGCAGAATAAGCACCAGCAGAAGCAGCATCGCCATAAGCAGCATCATCAGCTCCTCCAGAAGCAGAAGCAGCAGAAGCCCCAGCCCGAGAAGAGCGAGCCCATGCTGCAGAAGCCCCAGCAGAAGCCGAGTGAGGGCCAGGAGGTGGGAGGGTGGCCCTGTCCCTCTTGCCAGGGCTGGCAGCAGATGGCTGAGGCTTTCTCTTCTTCCCCATGGTTGTAGGGTTGCTGGCTGGCAGGCAGGCAGGCAGGCAGGCAGGCAGGTGATGTGTCTGGGAGCAGGTCTTTCCTGTAAATGTTGACCTGCTTGGGAGCTGCTTCCCTTTATATTCACGGGACTGATGCAATGCATCCTCCCCGCATGCGCAGTGAATGCTAGGCATCCGCTAGGCATCCGCTAGGCTCCCGCTAGGCTTCCACTCTGCATCCGCTTCATCCACTCAGCATCCGCTGTGCATCCGCTTCATCCGCTCGGCATCCGCTGTGCATCCGCTGTATCCGTTCCACATCCACTTTGCTATGGTCCCCCGGAAGCCTTGCCGATGTGCCATCCGCTCCCATCCGCTTCCATCCGCTAGGCTTCCATGGAGCCTCCGCTTTCCATCCGCCCTGCGTCCTCCCCCTGTCCACTCCTTTCCATGTTGTCTGCTCTGATTATGCAAATTTGGGGCACTTTTGAGAGCGGATAACAACGGATGGAACATTTTTCTCATCCGCTGTGTCCTTTTTACAAACGTTTTGCATCCGTCGGCCAGTGTGACAGGGCCTTAAGGAAAACAGCTTTCCCCATCTAAATAAGAGACTGGCTTCTCTGCTATGAAAGCCTGCAGGCTTAGTTTGGGCCCAGTCTGGCCAGTGATGAGCAGCCTCCTGCTTGCTGCTGACTGGCTAGTTTGAATGAGCAGTTTCAGGGATTAGGGAATGGCAGCCAATCAACAAGGGGCTTGCAGTAGAATATTAACATTGGCAACTTCATATTGTTGAAAGGCTGCCAAAATGCCTTTCTTCCAAGGATTCAAATTTTCCCACTGGGAGAGCTCAGGCACGGATATGGACAACTGCTTGAAAGCTGGATCTTTTTACTTTTCAGGAAGGTGAGAGATCATGAGGTTGCGTGCCTGGGGCCAGCTAGCTAACTTCAAATGGTAAGTCCCTGGTTTTTATACCTTTTTCCTCCTTTTGTGTATGAATGTTCATTTAGTGTTTTATGTTTAATGTTTATATATTAAAATCCTGTCAGAGTTTATTTTTTGCCGGAAGGCAAACTTAGCGAGGTGCGGAAAATAAACTCTGCGGGGTGGCTTGATTATATTATTATTTTTTTCCTAATCTCTTTTAGCTTTATAATGGTTTTTCTATTTGTTTTTGCAGCAATCTTCTGTTTGTTTCCTTTGTAATTTATTTTGTATCTTTTGTCTGTTTGTTTTGCTGATTTGGCATGTCCTGTGTTTGTAAGGGTTTTCTTTTCCTTGTTTCCCTAGCTTTCTTAATTATTTGGCTTTTGTCTAAGGGGCTTCTTTCAATACCTTTTATTCGATTTCTTTTCCTATGCAAGTTTGTTTTATGGCTGGCCTGATGTTCCCTTCAGGCTTTTCCTGCTTGGGTGATACCACTGTCCTCGTGAAGTTCCCTTTCCACAATATAAAGAGAACCAACATAAAATGTTTTACAAATGGCATCTTCCTCCAACTAGATTGACCAAAATTAGTAAAAGTATATTACCACATTGTTGGAAATGTAACATAGAGATAGGGACCAATTAGATGTGGTAGAAATGTGGTGTATATAAGCAAAAATACTGGTGGAAAATAAAGTTTGGATAGAAGAGATGGTTAACCAGAAAGTAGAGTTCAGACCAGAAACATTCTTACTGGGAATTATTAATGAGTAATACAGTAAAGGAATATATTTAATGATACATATAATAAACAGCTGCGAGATTGGTGTATGCCCAAAACTGGAAGAATGAAAATACCCCTACAGAAAGTGAAATAATAAGGAAAATATTAGTCTATGCAGAGATGGACAAACTAACTTTTTTTTTAAAGAAAATTTTATTGATTTTTAAAAACAAACATAAACAAACACAACACAGAACATGAAAACATAAAACCTCTTTTCTGAAAGCAGCCTGATCCTGGGTTACATCTCTTTGTACAGACACCAGTTCAAATTCATGCTCATTTTTATATACCATTCCATATCTGATTATCATTCTACATTCTCTATATAGCTTCTCCCCTCTTTTAACTTTCTTAATTTTATTTTTATTTGTTTCATCTCAAATCAGATCATTATATTTATATTCTTTGTCTGTCCTATTTCAGCTGTCTATTATATTTTCTCAATAAACAAAATTTCTCCTGTGGTCACTGATTGGAGTATGACGCCTTTATATCTTTCCCCTAAAAATATAACACTTAATATAGAACATAACTTCCATTCAGATTCTGCGTAGTACATTAAAGCTACATGCTACATTTTAAAAAGAAAAAGAAAAGAAAAATATAAATATATGGTATAATTAAAACAATGATCTATACCAATTCAATTCTATCATTAATGTTAATATTCATTTAAATTTTAAACATTCAACACATTACTTTTCAAGTAGGTATCATGCTTCTATGGGAACACTCCGAATGCCATTTCTTCAGTTGGGAAGTTAATTAGGATTAATTCCCCTTTCTTCTCCACCATTCTGTTGATTTGAGAGCTCAGGCTTCATTTGAGCTCCGGCTTTGTTTGCAAGGCGGGAAGCTGCTGCTGAGAAGTGCACAAAAAGACTTTAACTGCTGGAGGCCATTTTGAGTGCCACCTCGTGGCTGCCCGCCTTGTCTGTCTTTCCTGAGCTGTATGAGGTATTTTCTGCTTGAAGCAACAGAATCCCTTCAGGATTCTGAGAGTTGTTTTAACCTCGTTTTGGCTATCTGCACTCGAGGATAATTAATTCGCTTTTAAAATTGTTGGCTTAACCCTCACAGCCTTATTCTCAGTGGCACAGCAGCAAGCACCTAGGCCAGTGTCCGCCTGTGCAGGGAAGCTGCTGAAGGCCCTTATAATCATCAATCCGGACCTTAGGCGTTCGCTATTTGGGTAACTGGATTACTCATTAATCTTGGTTGTTCTATTAATATTGGAATATACATATATTACTACTCATAGGAGCAATTACAAAGCAATTATAGCAATAATATTATAATAATTATTACAATCATAATAATCACTCATGGTAACAAACTACTTAACAGTATAATATCTTAATTTTCAATAAAATATTATTATTGAGATATGGCTCATTATATATATAGATAGACACCAGTAAAATACAAAAGAATAAATAAAATAAAAGGGGGCAATAAGTACTTTATCAGGGCAACCATTTTTGACTCAGATTGGACCCTGGGTGTGCCAACCGCCTTGTACACAGATTATATTCAACCACTGTTATTCTAATTTTAATCATAATGGCAGATGGTAGCACCTCTCAGGCACCTTGCTTGAAGGCAAAAGCCAAATCAAAACACTGTGGAAATTCTAAAGCCTCAGAAAGGGATGCTTTAAGGAGCCATAGGGCCTTACAGAAGCAAATAGACAGGCATACTCGAGAGGTCCATGCTGTATCTCAGGGTGCCCCCTCTTCCAGTCCGTCAGTTTCTTCACACCCTCCTCCTCCTCTAGATCTCTCCCTTTTATCCAGGCACAGCTTAACTCCACAAGGACAACAGGCCCAAGTGTCTGGAACACCAACCAAGCCACATTCACTCCAACAGCCATTGGTCTTCGCCAGGGTGATAGCTTCATTGAGGAGGTTCCAGAAAGGATGAAAGCCTGGATGGAGATGGCTATTCGCCAAGGGATTGCAGCAGGGCTTCAACACGTGGTAATGTCCAGACCTTACCCTATAGCTACTGACCAAGAGCCCCAACCACCGAGGTCACTGATCAGGTTGGAGCAACACCAGTCCCAGGTACATTCACATGGGGAGACCCCCTCCAAGGGCCGGAGGAGGTGGAGGAGGAGGAAGTAGATCAAATATTTCAAATGGCTGAGTCTGAAGTGGGGTCAATTCGCGATAGCAAGCCCCTGTCAGAGGCAGACCCCTTAGAAGGGGAAATGTCTGAGGATGAAGGTCTTATTCCTGACCAGCCTGCTTTTACAGGCTTATTTCAGCCACAGCTTTTCAAATCTCTCTTGTTTAAGGCAAAGAATATTGCAGGCCTAAACAAGCCAAAACCTTCTGACACACCTGAGCCTTCAGGGGAAGGACCAGAGGACATGAGCTTCAACCAACTGGTAGTTGAAGCAGAGTTAATTCCAGTCCCACCCATATTTTCGGACCTGGTGCAGAAGCAGTGGCTTCTGTAGCAGTATACACCTCCCCAACTGGACTTCAACTTGGACCCTGAATTTGCAAAGTTATTGGGGACTCCCGAGGTAGACGAGCCTATAGTGGCTTTAGCATCCCCCTCTATTCCCAGTGAGGCACTGGAGGCCTCAAAGCCGGAGGAAAAACGGGTCAAGCTGGCCCTACGCAGAGCTCATCAGTCTGATGAGTGGGCTATCAGATCAGCCATGGCCGTCTCCTTCTTCACGCGGTCATCTCTTAAATGGCTTCATTTTTTGAAACAACACGTTCCTTCTTCTAACATCAGGGCGCACCAAGACATTGCCAAACTTACAGCAGCTGCTGAATTCTCTGCCGATGCTACCTATCATGCAGTCAAGTTTTCAGCAAGGGCCATTACCTCGCATGTCACAGTGCGTTGCTTGCTATGGTTAAGACACTGGCAAGCCGACTTCAAACACAAATCCAAGCTGGCCTCACCCCCCATTGCAGGAGATAGATTGTTTGGCCCTTCCCTGGATCCGCTATTAATTGAAACACGCAACAAGAAGAACATTCTCCCTTCCCTTTTTCAGAAGCCAGATTTCAGAAGCCCCAGTCCTTTTGGAGGGGATCCTCTTGATCTTTCTATCAGGGATCCTTCTCTTCCAGATACCAGAGACCCCCAGCAGTTAGACCAGGACAACAACCAGATAGGTCTGACTCAGTGGATAGAAGTAGAATGGGTGATCAATCCAAAAGATCCTTTCAGGGAACAGGGAACAGGCCCTTCCGGTGACCAAGATAACCCCCGGTACCCAATTCCCATTGGCGGACATCTTAAGTTATTCGCTGGCCAATGGGACTCCTCTACCTCTGACGCCTGGGTCAGGGATACGGTTAGATTTGGACTCGCGCTGGAGTTTAGATCCACTCCCCCAGATTCCTTCATGTCATACCCTCCTTCCAGAGACCCGGTCAAGCGTAATCTCATGAATTCTGCTATCAAACATCTGGATATACAAGCCATCCAACCAGTAGAGACCAACCAACAAGGGCAAGGTTTTTATTCACATCTTTTTGTTGTGCCAAAAAATTCAGGGGGGGTGGCGAGCGATATTAGATTTGAAAAGTCTCAACCGTTTCTTAGTGTATCGCAAATTTAAAATGCATACCCTCCAATCAATATTACAGGGCATCAGGAAAGGGGACGTGCTCACGTTCATAGACTTGACGGAGGCGTACCTGCACATTGCTATTCGGCCCTCCCATTATAGGTTTCTGAGATTTTGCTGCAATAACCACCACTTTGAATATGTGGCCCTTCCATTCGGATTAGCCTCTGCTCCCAGGACCTTCACCAAGGTCCTTGCAGCACTAGCTGCCCACCTCAGGAAAGTCCCAGTACGCCTCCAGTGTTATCTTGACAATATTTTGATTTTATCTCCTTC
>BLBF01000095.1:1451732-1501656 GCA_015471245.1 Laticauda colubrina | reverse complement strand
TAAGAGGGTGTCCCTAATGGAACTATCTAAATTGTTGGGAAAAATGACTTCATATATTTCTATTATTCCTTGGTCCTGCCTTCACACTAGATCCCTCCAATGGTTCCTGCTACCGTACCAGCGATCCGGCCGAAGCAACTCCAAACACAAAGTCAGGGTCCCGCCCAAGGTTCTCAAATCTCTCCTCTGATGGTCCAAACCGGTTATCAACATCTATCATCCTGTCTTGCCACTCCACTGCTCCAGCTGGGGAATTGCACCAGTGTTTCAGGAGGTTGCACTGCTTCTTCCCTTCAAGTGAGGCTCTGTTGGGGCCTTGCACATCCTCAGTGTCTATCAGGTTTTGCCCTTGCCTCCATTCCCCAGGCTCCATGTCCCCATTGCCTTGTTGGAGGTCCACGAGCCTATTGTGCAAGACTGGGTAGCGGGTGCTCATGAGATTGTGCAGGATGCAGCAAGCTTCCACGATCCTCCTCACGGTCTGTGAGCAATGCTGCATGGTGGTGAGAAGTACCTGGAACCTGTTGGCCAGGATGCCAAAGGCATTCTCCACCACCCGCCTTGCCCTGGACAGCCTGTAGTTGAAGATCCTCTCTTCACGGGTGAGGCATCTGGAGGTGTAGGGCTTCATGAGGTAGGTTCTGAGGGAGAAGGCGTCATCCCCCACGATGAAGTAGGGCACATCTTGTGTGTCGTTGGGCATGGGGTCTGGATCTGGGAAGCCCATGATGAGGTTGCGTTCCAGCCCCTCCTTGAGGTCACTGGCGTTGTATACCTGGGCATCTGAAGCTGACCCGTTGCCTGAAGCATCAATGTAAATGAACTTGTAGTCAGCATCGACCATGGTGAAGAGGATGATGCTGAAGAAGCCCTTGTAGTTGAAATAATTGGACCCCAACTTGGTTGGAGCTTTGCAGGTCACGTGCTTGCCACCTATGGCTCCAACGGTGTGGAGGAAGTTCCACTTCTGATACCACTGCTCTGCAACTTTCTTCCATCCTTCTTCAGTGGAGGGGCACTGGAGGAGCTCCTCCAGGTATTCTTCGATGATGGCCTGCACCACTTCTCTGACCACAATTCTGATGGTGTTGTGTGGCACCCTCCAGGCGTCCTGCATGTTCCTTTACGTTGTCCCGGAGGCCAGGTGGCACAGAGTCAGTGCCACCTTCAGTCCACGGTCCAGGCTGGGCCGGAAGTTGGTGTTTGCCTTGGTCAACCTGGGTCTCAGAGGCTCCACAACTTCATCAAACATGGCTGCCGGCATCCTCATGAAGTTCTGGAATGCACGAGGGTCTTCATTCCTCAGCTCCACCATCAGCTTGTTATACAGTCCGTACTCAGCTCTTCTCGTGATCCATCTTCAGACCCAGACACTTCTTGGATGCCTCCTTTTCGTTGCCTAGAACAGGTGGAAGATCCTGTAGAGGGCTTCGCACTGTTGTAGAATGATGGCGGCTACCAAAAGGAGTATGTGCGACGATCCATGGTGGAGATGACTGGATGCTGTGGAAGAGCAAGAGCAAGATGAAGGCTGAAGAGGTCTGCACAGCACAGCTGCTGGAGTGAAAGTGAGATCCAGGTGATTTCTCCCCCTTTTTATAGGAAATATCATTTTTTCGCTAGGTGTCCTTCTGCATCTTCTAGACATCCTGCAGATATCCTAAATATCCGAGATACATCCCCTATGTGAATGTTTTTTCCATTTTAATGCTTTATATGTGAGCTGCATCCGCTTTCATCCTTTCTACGTCTATGCAACTAACACTGCGTATCCGTTCTGCATCCATTTCGCTTCCTCCCTGTGTCCATTTTCCACTGGAGCGGTTGTGAGTTGCGCGGATGCGGAGTGGATGCCTAGTGGATATAGCAGATGCGTAACTGATGATGACAGACATATAACGGATGTTCCCCTTATGCGTAGCGGATGTAGAACGGACGTGTTGGATACTTTATCTGCTCAAAAACCTTTGTGCAGCTCAAAACTTTTTGAGCGGATGAAATCTCAGTAGACGGATGCTGGATGGATAGAGAGTATGAAAAACATATGCAGTGAGTCCAGAACGGATGCATCGTGTTAACCAACGGATGGCAAGTGTTTCTCTCCATTTTACATCCTCTTTCCATCCGTTGGTGCAGTGTGACATGGGCTTTAGCATTTGGCCACCAAAGGTGTCCCCCTCAACACAAGTCCCACACCCCGACCCTGGCCTCCGAGGTCAAACACAAGGAGAAGGAGAAAGGCAGCCAGTTCAAATGCTTTGTGCTTGTGTTTTCAGTTGAGAAACTAAGTCAGTAGTTTGGTGATGTGTATATTTGTATATCTTGTGCAAATATAAAATTCATTCAGAAATCTCTCCAGATTTACTCACAAAAAGTAGACCTGCTGCTTTCAGTGGTGTGGAATCCCCCAGCAACATAAATACAGTATAGCTGTGTCTACCTGGGAAACAGCTTTTTTCAATCTTTTTCTTGCAGAAGGCACTCATTTCTCCCATTTTTATAGGAGTAGCCTGCAAAATGCCTGAACTAGAATCTTATGAAAATTTTCATCTCAGCTTTAACCTTATGGATAGTAATGTAAAATGTAAACACATTTTTTTATAGCAGGCAGATCGTAAGAATTGATCTGCCTGCTATAAAAAATTTTTAACAAATGGTTCTATTGTGGTATAGGCACAGAATTGCAACAATTTAATGAAGCTTTACCTTGTAAATGTTTTGTGTCCCTTGAAATATATAAATGATTATGTCAGAAGGTTGAAACACCTTGCATGTTATTAAAAACAAATTATGGCTTTTTCAAGGCTGTCTTATATCAACCCATTTGTTTTATGAAAATAAGCAAAATATAAAGGATACCTGGGAGGAAGTTAGAGCAAATAGCATCAGAGGTAGTATTCAACCAGTTTGCACCTACTCGGGTGAACCAGTAGTGGTTATTTGGCGTGGTTCACCGAACTGGTGGCAATCCCTGGCTGGCCACGCCCTCAACCCGGTCTCCTGGTCGCTCACTTGCAATCACTCTCCTAGCTTTCCATTCCCCATGTCTTTTTTCTCCCCGGGGAAAACGAAGAAAGGCATGGACACTGCAAGTATCGCTTTTCCTGTGTGAGTTAAAGTGTCTGGAGTGAGAAAGAATGCAGTCTACAGAGAGGGTGCGGGTGAATTGAGCCTTGGAGCACTTTTGCAGCGTAAAAGAAATGCATTTTGGAAGCGGGTCTTCCAAAAACTTCTCCAAGGATTCCCCGTGGACGCTGCAAGTATCACTTTGCCCTTGTGAATTAGAGTGTGGTCTGACAGAGGGGGTGGGGGAATCCACTCAAACCTTGGAGAAATTTAAAGGAGCTGCTTCCCAAAAGCTTGTCTGTTAAGTAGTCTCTGTATGTGTCTATGTGAGTGTCTGTGTGCATGAGAGAGAGAGAGAGAGAGAGAGAGAGAGAGAGAGAGGGAGAGAGAGAGAGATAAAATTCTGTGGTATTATTTTTAATTGTTCCATTATTTATCATATGTTAATATTTTACACTGTCCCTACACCTAGAGTGATTTTTCTGCCTTTCTTTTGCCCAGGGCTACCACATATTTTTCAGGGTTTACATGCATTCAATGTCAATAGTCCAGAGCATAAAATACACATATGTTTTACAAGAGTTGAAAGGGACCTTGGAGGTCTTCTAGTCCAACCCCCAGCTCAGGCAAGAAAACTGAGGATGCCAAACTCTGAGTAGAAATCTTAGGAAAGGTGTCAGAATAATACTTAGAAGGACCTTGGGGTGAACCCGATACCATTTCAGAGAAATGGCTGTCCAGTCTTTTCTTAAAAACTTCCAGTGATTGAGCACCCAGAACTTCTGGAGACAGGCAGTTCCACTGGTTAATTGCTCTCACTGTCAGGAGGTTTCTCCTTAGTTTTAGGTTGCTTCTCTCTGTTCAGTTTCCATCCATTGCTTCTTGTTTGCATTCTGCTTCTTTGGAAAATACATTGTCCCCCTTTCTTTGTGGCAGCCCCTTAAAATCCTATTGCCTCTCACACTCTTGAGTAAAGCATGCGAGCCATTTCCTCCTTTCAGTGATCCATGAAAGTACAACTATAGTATACAGATAATAAAGTCAAAAAAGGTGAACAATATTTTTACAGAACTATAGATAAGTTGAGGCTGGGTGACAAGGAATGGCTGGGAGGGGAGGGGCCAGGTGAGGCACCCCTTGATGTGAGTGACATTGAGTTGGCCATGCCCACCCAGTCACATGACCACCAAGCCACACCCACTCAATCACATGACAAGCCATGCCCACTAAATAGGCCACACCCACAGAACCAGTAGTAAAAAAAATTGAATTCCACTACTGGATAGCATGGAACAACATTAGAAGTCTGCTTCTGGCAATAATGCTTTGGAAATTTATGTGCTAACATGGCAGCCATTTTATGAATAGATAAGGCTTTTAAGGCAACCACTTTGTTTTATTCCTCAAACATGAAATCTCAATTTCAAGATTGCTTACTTAGCTGCCACTAAGTGTGGGGTGATTGATGACAAATAATCTCCCAAGTTTTTGTGTGTATGAGTGGCATATTGTAGGGGTGACTAAACATATTAAATATCAACCAGAGGAAAGCAATAATTGGCTCACACCTAAGAAGTTAGATTAATTCTACAACTTTAACTAAAAAGTATCTTCCTGTTACTTGTTTCAAAGACCCACTCCTTTTTTAAAAATAAAATTTTATATCAGTTTTCTACATACTAAAAACATCTTTTTTAGTGAACAGCATGATTCCAGGTTATCACATTTCCATACAAACATGACTATAATTTCATACTCATATTTCACATTGAATTTCATATCCTACATATTTTTTACATATTTTATATTATTTTTATCAAATACTTTCCTCCAGTTTATTTTATATATTTTTTCAATTCATTACTTAATCTGATTTCTTAAACTTTAAATAACTCTCATATCTTTATACTTATTATACTTTATACTTTTATCTGTCAAGTTTGCAATTTCATTGCATATTCTTATTTCATCATTCCAAAAATTCCATCCCAATTCAAACATTTCAAAAAAGTTTTCCTCAAAATTACCAATTTGAGTGTGCCACCCCATATATAGCCCCATCTCTATAATTTAATGTAATTTAATGTAATAATGTAATGTAATGTAATAAAATATAATTTAATGAACCCCTCTTTAAATTCCAATAATTATTTAACTAAAAAAATATAATAATCTTCTAACAACTACATTACTTATATATCTTTTAATTCAGATTCCACAAGTTTCCCCTTTAATTACATAAAAAATAATTATGATTTCAAAAAGAAAAATTAATCCATTCAATTGATCATAAAGACTGATATTATTCTCTTTACAACAATTTTCATATTTCATTTCAACTATGGGCTATAAATTCTTTAAACATAGTTAATAAACTTATATTTTCCCTTTTTTCATATCCCTTCCATTTAACTTTGTATATTATTTAATTAGAAGAGACATACAAACATTCCAATAACAAAACAATATCAGTTCCAGTCTTTCATTTTAATAATCTGTATTTCCCTCTTTTCTAATTAATTTATTACTTCTAATATTTATATTACACCTCCTCAACTTGTAGTGTCCCCTTTCTTAATTCTTAATTAACCATTATCTCTTATGACATTTAAACAAACAGTTTTTCATTTTTATTTGATTTCCATATTTCTTTGTTTCCTGGTCCTATTTCTTATTGTCTCTTTTTCCCTTCATTTTTCCCCTTCTTTTCTTACTCCAATTTTTGTGCCCCTCCCTCTTTAAAATCTCCTTCTGTATTTCCCTTTTCTGCTGTTTCCTTTTATGTTGTTTGGTCTTCAAAATAAACCCCTTTTTAATTACTTCCTCAAACCTCCAATTTTTAATTCCCATTTCCCTCCCCCTTCACTTTAAATTTCATTGTTCCAAATGTTCTTTAAAGATGGCCTCTTCTTTAATCAGCTCCTCTTCTTCTGGTACTCCTTGTTGTTCTTCATGCTCCAAAATCACCATTTCCAAAAGTTGTAAGGCAGAGCAAAGCGATTTGCCTTCTTCTTGTAGCTTTTCTTTAATGTTTCTAAGTTCCATTTTTAATTCCAAGAACAATTCTGCCATTTTTAATCCACTTCTGTCCAGTAACTTAATTCAACCAGTGTCTATGAAATTTATTTCCAACAATCAGCTTTTATTAATTCCTCTTTAGGTTTACCAGATTCATCCAATAGTTCAATGTCCATAGATTAAAGTTTATACCAAGATTACCAAACAATCCCAAAATAGTTTCTTCCTGCTTTTTTCTTTGTTTAATATTCAATATTCTGCTTTCATCTTCCAGGGTCTCTATTTTATTGTTTCAAAATTTCAGTTACATTGTATCAAGTAAAACTTTAGAAGAACCAGGCTTAAAAAAAAACACAAGTAATTTCTTTTACCATTATATGGCACTCTCCGTTATGTCCAAATTTGACTATTTTTTCCTTCCGCTTTTTCCTTCTATTTGAGGCTTTTTTGTTAAAGTTCAAAAGCCCAATAAGTCCAAATGTCAATTGTTATTTTTTAGTTTCCCTTTGACATGTTCAAATTCAGCTATTTAGTGTCAAAGTCATATTTTTATCCAATTTTCATAGTTTCTTCTGGTTTTCTAGGTTCAAAGCTACTTACACCTGTCAAAAAAGATTTTTTTCTTCCCTGTCTTTTCTTCTTTCCTTTCCACGCTTTAATTGTCTTTCTTAAATATTTCTTAAAATTTAAATCTTGGGGTACCTTATATTTAAATGTTGCGCCAAGTTAGCCCAGTTTCCATGCTGTCCTCTTCTTTCCACTCCAGCACAATCTTATCTCGGTTAGCTCTTCCTCTTCAGGGTGACCATGTTTGACCATTGCTACAGCCGTCTTCAAAGAGGAGTAAAATGCCAATCCAGGGAGATGAGATGCTGCTCCCCTCAATCCAGCTGGCAGACTCCCCTTTCTTCACAACACCTCCAGGGTGGTTCTGGGCCCAGATGCAGATGATCGGAGCCCTCTGACGGGAGAGCACAGATTGAAGCCGCGAATGATCACGGTCTCCAGTCTGTCTTTGAGGAAGTCCAACCAGAAGTTTTCTAAAGACCCATTCCTTATCAAGTTCTTCCAAAGCATTATCATAATCTTTCCATAGTATTATCATAAACCATCCATAGAATTATCATAATAGCCAATCTTTTGCACATTGCTAATAATATATTTCTGTCTTTTAAATAGAACCTATAGTTAACTGATGCAAGAGAGGAGAGGAATGGGGAATTCTGTCCGCACACACATTTTCTTATCAACCCAATCTCAGGCAATTTACTGAATCAATACAAATAGAAGAGCATTGTTACTTTTGCTCTGCAACATTTTCATAGCAGTACAAGTAAACCTTGGATTAGGATAGTAATTGGGATCAGAATTACCACCCCAGTGACATAGTTATAAAATGTGACAGTACTACATTGCTTAGCAATAGAAGTTCCTATAGTTCTGATGGTGGTTTAAGCAAGGATCTCATATGACTGCAATTTCGAATTTCTCTTTGTTTACACTGCTTATAGGAAGGTGGCAGGAAACATTAGTAAGCACTATCATGTTATGGCTCATTCTACACAGCTACTGAATGAGTGATCCTAATCCAAGGACAATCTATATAGTTGTGAAATTGCAAGGCATAGCACAAGCAACAAAGGATTAGAATAAAGGTTCCTAATCCATCCTTGTTTGGGTTGTGGGTATTTGTTTCTGTGATTAGGTCTAAAGACAGATTTCTAACCTTTTTCTTTCCCTATCCCAAATTCCCCACTTCGCAAATTATATTACCATATGAAAGATGATATTGTCGTCTACATAATTTTCAGAAGATTTGATGCATCCTCAAATAATGTGTTGTGAAACAATATGGAATACAATATATTCATGCCTTTTAGTAAAAAATTTACTCAGAAGAAATACATAATTACTTCTGATTTTTGACACCTTTTGCAAACTCTCCTTTCAATACTTGGCCTCTTTTGAGGTTGTTGCATGACAGAGTTAACTGGGTCATTTTCTTTGGGTGGCTAGGACATTTTCTTAAAGTAAATTGACTTTTATGTCAATAATTTCTAGAGCCACTGTATTGAACTAATTATCTGGATCCTTCAAATTTCAGTTTCTGGAAGTAATTATGGCCTTTGGGAGTGTACTCTATAATTCAGTTCTGATTGGAACTGAAGTGAAATGCTTCCTTATCTGTATGAGCCACATGAAATAAAGTAAGCAAATCTTCCTTAGAGACAAGGAGACATTTCATGCATAAAATGCCCATTGGTTGAAAAATCACATACAAACATGTGTGCATATGCACAGTTTACACACTCATAAAAATTGCTTTTGTCTTTACATTATTTTGTCATGCTTCTCCAAAAGCATGACTTTTTTTCCCTGTGATAGTTATCCCCCACCTCCTTCAGGAACAAAGGGGTGTAATACATTGTCCTGGAGGAAATAGTTAATAATTGACCCAATTTATGATTGGCTCATGCAGTTTATCACATTTACAAGATAGGTAAAGCCCATGTCACACTGAACCAATGGATGCAAAGAGGATGTAAAATGGACAAAAAAGCTTGCCATCCATTGGAAAAAGTGATGTACTCACTGCCTCCGTTTTGCTTCCTCTCTATCCGTCCAGCATCCGTTTATTGATGTTTCATCCGCTCCGAAAGTTTTGAGCTACCCAAAACTTTTGCGTGGAAAATGTATCCAGTTTGTCCATTCTGCATCCGCTTCGCATCTGCTAGGCATCCGTTATGCTATGCATCCATTACGCATCCGCTATATCCGCTAGGCATCCGCTGCGCATCTGCGCAACTCCATCCGCTCCAGCGGTAAATGGATGCAGGGAGGAAGCGGAACGGACGCAGAACGGATGCAGAACGGATGCCTAGCGGATGCAGCATGGAAACAAAGCGTTTAAAACGGAAAAAACGTTCGCAGAGGGGACCTATCTCAGATATTAAGGGGATGCCTAGGGGATGCCTAGAGGATGCCTAGTGGAAAACCTATATTTCCTATAAAAAGGGGGAGCAACTCATCTGCATCTCACTTTCAGAACAGCAGCCCAGCGGTGCAGACCTCTGCAGCCTTCATCTGGCTCTTCCTCTTCCACAGCACCCAGTCATGTCCACCGTGGATTGTAACAAAGTCCTTTCGGCAGCCACCATCGTTCTGCAACAGTGTGAAGCCATCTGCAAGCTCTGTGAACACTACTGCGAAAAGAAAAAGAGGCAGCCAAAAAGAGTCTGGGTCCGAAGATGGTTCGCCAGAAGAGCAGAGGACGGACTGTACAACAAGCTGATGGTGGAGCTCAGGAACGAAGACCCTCATGCATTCCAGAACTTCATGAGGATGCCTCCAGCCATGTTTGACGAAGTTGTGCAGTGGCTGACACTCAGGTTGACCAAGGTAAACACCAGCTTCCGGCCCAGCCTGGACCCTGGACTCAAGGTGGCACTGACTCTGCACCCCTGGCCTCAGGGACCACCTACAGGAGCATGCAGTATGGCTGGAGGATGCCATCCAACACCATCAGCATTGTGGTCAGAGAAGTGGTGCAGGCCATCATCAAAGAATACAAGGAGGAGCTCCTCCAGTACCCCTCCGCTGAAGAAGGATGGAAGAAAGTTGCAGAGCAGTGGTATCAGAAGTGGAACTTCCCACACACCGTTGGAGCCATAGATGGCAAGCACGTGGCCTGCAAAGCTCCAGCCAACTCAGGGTCCACTTATCACAATTCCAAGGGCTTCTTCAGCATCATCCTCTTTGCCATGGTCGATGCTGACTACAAGTTCATGTACATCGATGCTTCAGGCAACGGGTCAGCTTCAGATGCCCAGGTATACAATGCCAGTCACCTCAAGGAGGAGCTGGAAGGCAACCTCATGGTGGGCTTCCCAGATCCAGAACTCCTGCCCAATGACACACAAGATGTGCCCAACTTCATCGTGGGGGATGACGCCTTCTCCCTCATAATCTACCTCATGAAGCCCTACAGTTCCAGACTCCTCACCCGTGAAGAGAGGATCTTCAACTACAGGCTGTCCAGGGCAAGGCGGGTGGTGGAGAATGCCTTTGGCATCCTGGCCAACAGGTTCCAGGTACTTCTCACCACCATGCAGCATTGCCCAGAAACCGTGAGGAGGATCATGGAAGCTTGCTGCATCCTGCACAATCTCATGCGCACCCGCTACCCAGTGTTGCAGAACAGGCTTGTGGACCTCCAACAAGGCAATGGGGACATGGAGCCTGGGGAATGGAGGCAAGGGCGAAACCTGATCGTCACTGAGGATGTGGAAGGCCCCAACAGAGCCTCACATGAAGCGAAGAAGCAGCGCAACCTCCTGAGACACTGGTGCAACTCCCCAGCTGGAGCAGTGGAGTGGCAAGACAGGATGATAGATGCTTAATGGATGCTTCCTTCAGCCTGTCTCATCACACAGATGAGATTGGGCCATGTATGTTTGGTTGGCCTACAATGAACAGGACGTTTAATAAAGAGTTGTATTTATGTTGACATGTGTGGATAATTATTACATTATTATTGATAATAAAGGGCCATAGATGTGGCACCTGGGAGGGTGGACCATACAGTCCCACTATGCTTGCACTGGAGGTTTATCTATCCCACTGCTATCCTAACCCATCCCACAGCTATTACCCATCCCACAGGTATCCTAACCTATCCCAAAGCTATCCTTACCCATCCCACAAGCATGCAAAGGCTTAAGCCATTTCTAAAAGTTTCCAGCAAGACTTTATTAAAAAAAAGAAATGAAGCAAGTGTGTGAATCATAAATAGACTTTATTAACAACAAGCTATAAAACAAAAATGACTCTCTGGCACTCCTCTTGGTCGCTCAGTCTCAGGGGTGAAGGGTCCAGGTGCTGTGGAGGTGGCTGGTGCTGGAGTGCTTGTCATCAGCTCCTCCAGAAGCAGAAGCAGCAGAAGCTCCAGCCCCAGAAGAGCGAGCCCGTGCTGCAGAAGCCCCAGCAGAACCAGAGTGAGGGCCAGGGGGCGGGATGGTAGCCCTGTCCCTCTTGCAAGGGCTGGCAGAAGATGGCTGAGGCTTGCTGTGCTTCCGCATAGTTGTGGGGTTGCTGGCTGGCAGGGAGGCTGGCAGGAACCAAGTCTGGCAGCAAGGCTGGCAGGAAGGCTGGCAGGCAGGCTGGCAGGGAGGCTGGCACCAAGGCTGGCAGGAAGGCTGGCACCAAGGCAGGCACCAAGGCAGGCACCAAGGCTGGCACCAAGGCAGGCACCAAGGCTGGAAGGAAGGCTGGCAGGCGGGCAGGCACCAAGGCTGGCAGGCAGACATGAACCAAGGCTGGCAGGAAGGCAGGCAGCAAGGCTGGCAGGCAGACCGGCTGGCAGCAAGGCTTGCAGGCAGGATGGCACCAAGGCTGGCAGCAAGGCTGGCAGCAAGGCTTGCAGGCAGACATGCAGGCAGGGCAGGCAAGGCAGCCAATCCATCCGGCAGCAGGTCTTTCCTCTGAATGGCGACCTGCTTCCGAGCTGCTTCCGTTATATCCGCGGGGCTGACGCAATGCATCCTCCCCACATGCGCAATTAACGCCAGGCATCCATTAGGCTTCCGCTGTGCATCCGCTGTGCATCCGCTTCATCCGTTCCACGTCCGCTGTGCATCCGCTGTATCCGTTCCGCGTCCGCTTTGCTGAGGTCCCCCGGAAGTCTGGCAGATGTGCCATCCGCTCCCATCCGCTTCCATCCACTGGGCTTCCGTTCCGCATCCGCTTTGCATCCGCCCTGCGTCCTCCCCGCGTTCATGTTATCCGCTCTGGTTATGCAAATTTTTGCCCCTTTGAGAGCGGATAACAACGGAAGGAACATTTTGCTCGTCCGTTGTGTCCTTTTTGCATCTGTTGGGCAGTGTGACATGGGCTTTAATAGCATAATGATATTCCCAAATAGCCTAGGAGATATTTTTATCATCTGCTTAAAATAGCTCCTTGCTTGCACACTGCTTTTGCACTTGTGAAGTACTTAAAAAGTCAGAGATATTCCAAAGGTGGAGAACATGTGGCTTTCAAATCTTTTTACAACTTCTCAGCAATCCCAACATGGTAATTATGAATTTTATGAGTTGTTTGTAGTTCAACACTCTCAGGAAGGCCAGAAGTTCTCTTCTAGTGTATTTGTTCCTCATTTCATTTGAATTGCATTGCTTTAAATAAAAAGAGATCCCAAACTATGATTTTCAAATTGTCACAGCACCTTTCATTGTCCATCAGCAGAGAAAATGATACCCAAAGGTTTAAACAAATGGGGGGGGGATTCAAATTTTTTAACAACTTGTTCTGTGGGCGTGACTAGTAGGGTGTGGCTAGATGGGCATGGCCATGTGACTAGGTGTGCATGGGTTTTTTTTCCAGCAACCTCCCCCCCCCCCTTTTTTTTTTTTTTTGCCTCCTGGGCTTCAGGAAAGACTCCTGGGACAGCGTTTTTGTTCCCAGAAGACTTCTGTCAGATTTTTGTATCTGTCATTTCTTCTGTGGAAGAAGAGGGGGGGAGGCTGATAAAGAAATCCTTTATTGATGTAACTGTTATATATTTAACCTTATATCAAATTTGTATAACCCACACATGATACAATGGAGGGAGAAAAGCCAGATGGCCAGAACCTATCACCTCCGAGAGGCACAGCCAAGAGATGAGAAGATCATAAAAAATCCTCAGTGAGATGTGTCCTTGGAATCTTTGGAAAAAGTTCATTCTAAAATCGGGTGGGGGGAAATTAGGTATGTCCTGGGAAACTGTGAGAAAGATCGTTCCTACAGAAGGGGTGCGCTGATTCGGTGCACCCCATCAAAGACAGTGAGGCTGCCTGTGAAACCTCCATCAAGCCCTGGTGGTCTATAGGTGTAGGAAAAAGAAACAGCTTGGATGGGAGAACCAGGGGAGTAACCCTCACTTGAGGCAATCATAAACCCGGGTGGAAATTGGAGCTGGAGGCCCTATCGAATCAGGAAGAATGGGACAAGGAGCCACCGGCTGATGACCAAATGAGATGGTACATAAATCGCCTTGTGAGGGAAGCCTGGAGAACCTCGACGTGAGGGATGCACCAGGATGACAACACAGGAGAACGAGGAAACCAGAAAAAGAGAGCACCTAAGCCACCACCCCGGACCCAGTGGAGATTGAGTGGGCAGAGGGACAAGCCAAAGAAATAGCAACCATACCAGGTCCCCATCCCTAAACACCCCGGATCGGGGATTAACCCTGGCCAACCCAGAAACATACAATTGCAGAGGAAGATCCCACCATTGGGGGTAAAATTTGATGGGGACCCCAGAAACTCAGATATTTCCTGGCACAAGTGCTCACCTACATGCAAGAATATGGGCAGAATTTCCTTGGAGGGTGGAGCTGGCACCACGACGATACGGCATGTGATCTTAAAGGTCTGAGATTGCTGCCGATATCTTTGCTCCTGGATGGTCCAAATGGATCTAAACTGTCCCAAAGAGATGGTGAATGTAAAGAGTACATCCTGTCGATCTCAGGGATACTGCAAAGTCCCTGGTAGATCCAGAAGAAGCTCTTTTTGCCAGCAGCAAAGAGGCAGCCATTAAAGCTGCTGAACTTGGGACAGCTCCGAAATAAAAGAGAATGGAAAAATAAAGTGTGCCGGTTTGGTGAGAATTTTTTCTTTACTATAAGATTTAAAAGGACACCCTAAGGAAAAGAAAGAATCTGTAAAATCTCAGACAGAAGTGATTAAGCGGTGATTTTAAATGGGAAGTCCAATTATTATTATTATTGTTATTTTTGCTGGACTCTTCATATATGATTTTTTTTACTTTGAACTGGTCTTTTTTTTCTACCTTATTTTTTCTCTTTTGTCTCTTCTCCTTTTTGTGTTTATAATATTTTAGGCTAGAGATTCCCTTTTAGGTTTTTTTCTAAAGCCTTTTTCCTTTTTAATTAATTTTTATAATAATTTGTTTGGAAAAGGAGGGGGAAAGTGAAAACAGGAAATTTTGTAACACTGCCAACTAGAGGCTTAGAAATATTGTTTCTCTTTTTTTTCTCTCGACCAGACAGAAAGAAAGAATTCAGACTTCTTTTCAAGGACTTTAAGCCTATCTGATAAGATAGAGGGAAGAGCATGGGAGAGTATTATTGCAGGTGCTCTTCTGGATTTCTATCAGTAGCTGGAGCCTGGTGTTGAAGGACACAGAAAAAAGATGATAAGAGTCTAGAGAAGAGAGCTATAAAACTTAACAAAAGCCTTGGATAACTAAATTGGTGCAGTGTGTTCTTTTTCAAGTTGGGCTATTTCTCACACCCCCTTCTTCACAGCTTATTATTTGTAATAGTCATTTGGATCTTTGGCCTTTTGGAACTTGCTTTTGTCTTTCTTTTTACTTTTGGAGCCTAATTTTTACTTTTGCATTTTATTTTAAAGGAAAAGTCTCAGTATTAATGTTTTCCTTCTTTTTTTTTTAAGGGAGTAGTTTTTTTTCTTTTTTCTCTCTCCTTCTCCTGCATTTTTTATTTACTTTCCATATTGATTTTTTTTTTTTTGTGGCTTCCTTTTTTTTTTGTACACCTTTTCATACCCGAGACTTTTTAATTGGATTAAGGTGTTGAAGAACCTGAAGAACTTCTTTCTTCTTCTTCTTCTTCTTTAGTTTTTTACTTTTTATTTTTCTGCAATTTTTTATTTTTAACAATTTTTTCCTTTTTCTATTTATGGTTTTTTTCTTCCTTTTTTGAGTTTTCACTGCTATTTAACTAATCGATTGGATTAAGGTATACAAGAACCTGAAGAATTTTTTAAAAATCTTGCTTCTTTTTTTACTTGGAATTTTACTACAATTTTTACTTGGAATTACAATTGGTTATTTCACGAGTGGATTAAGGTCGAGAAGGACCTGAAGTTTTTGAATCATCTGAAATGAGCAGAAAATGAACAGTGGCTGGTTCTTCAATTCCTACTTCTTCCTCTTCACCATCTGGAGGACAGCACTCAATACAGCTGGTGTTACAACAAGAAAAAGAACAGGAAGAGGGTGACACTGCAGATGATAATACAAGGAATTCAAAGCATACAAACAAGAACAGAGACTACTGAAAAGAGAAAAGAAAAAAACTGATGAAAAGGTGGAGAATATTCAACAAATGATGATGATGTATGATGAGAGATTCCAAAAAATTGAAGATAAACAAATAAGAAGCTTGGAGATATTGATGGCAGATTAACTGTGGTTGAACAAGATAAAAGTGGGATGCTGAGATGAGAGATGGATATATCAGAATTTTATCTCAGATTCCAAAACACAGAGGAAGAAAAGGGACAAAACTTAGCTGAGATAAATCTTGGCAGAAGCTAGAAATCTTGGCAGAAGCTGTGGAAATAACCAAACAGAAGATGATGGATGGAATAGATGAGGTTTTTTGAGTCTTCACAAGATATACAATGAGAAATAGCTTACCAAAAGAAGTTCACATCAGGTTTTTATAACCACTATAGATAAGTTTGGTACATCCTGACAAAGCAATTACATTTATATTAATTTTATCTAAATTCTGCAAAATCCACATGGCCTACTTACATCAATTTGTGTCATTTTTGTAATAATGTAAAATAATTACAAAAATGACACTAATTGACATAAGTAGTGCATATTCATATTTAATGAGAAACTAAGAATTACAGATAGGTTTAATGTTGGCAAGAACAGAGACACAGAACTGACTAAATTGAGAAAGCTGAATTATTTTATACTGAATACTTTGGAGGGAAAGAGGAGGAGACAGATAAAGAAATGTCACTAACTGAATTCCAAGAGGACTGCCAAATAGCGACTGAAAAAGAAGAAGGTGCAGTA
The DNA here is from genome assembly GCA_015471245.1 of Laticauda colubrina. Classification (NCBI taxonomy): domain Eukaryota; kingdom Metazoa; phylum Chordata; class Lepidosauria; order Squamata; family Elapidae; genus Laticauda; species Laticauda colubrina. Next base: position 1,485,726 of record BLBF01000095.1, on the reverse strand, counting down.
GGTGGAAAGGTGGAAGCCAAAGAACAACGTGAACCAAGATCTATGAGAGCTGCCAAACCTCCCTATAAAGTACAACCATGGAAGAGAAAAGATGGATTACAATTAACATGCATGGAATTAACTTAGCTGTTAAAAGAAGGAAAACTTTCCATAAATTAGAAAAATTAAAATTTGATATAATCTGCCTACAAGAAATACATATTAAAAAGCAACATGAACAACTGTTGACACAGTCGAAGTTAGGGAATATATTTACTTCTTTGACACAATGCAAGAAAAGAGGAGTGGTTTTATATGTTAAAAATATTATCACAGTGTAATTGATCCATACGGATGACGATGGAAAATTATTAATGGTGGAAATAATAGACAATAATATGAAAATACTCCTGATTGCAATCTATGCCCCGAATGACAATCAAGAATAATTTTTGTAGAAAATTACATATGAAAATAATTGAACTGGACTATGCTAATATAGTTATGATGGGAGGTTTTAATGGAATTGTAGGTAATAAATTATAAATAAATAAATAAACACAGAAAACAATAAAGCAAAACAGAAAGACCCTCCCAAAATCCTTTTTTTAAATGACAGATGAAATAAATTTAAAAGATTCATGGAAAGAAAGAAATGCTAAAACTAAACAATACACCTTCTAATCAAACAGACATTTATCATGGTCCAGAATAGATATTATATGGATGTCAACAGAATTGTTAGCTAATATCCAAGAAATAATTATTAAAACAAGTACTTGGGCAGATCATAATCCAATGACAATTAAATGGAAAGGACAAAGAATAAGATCTAGATGGATGTTAAATAATACTATACTAAAAGAAAAAGACTTCATACAGAGGATGGAGAAAGAACTGCCTTTTTTCTTTAAAGAAAATAAAAAAGAAGACACATCAATGCAGAATGTATGGAATACAATGAAAGCATATGCCAGAGGCTTGATAATAGACTATACAAGAAAAAGAAATACCATGAAAAGACTAGTCCCTAAGACATTAGAGGATGAGTATAAAGGACTTGAAAAAGAGTTACAGAAAATGCCACAGAAAAAGAACATTAAGTTAAAAATGGATATAATTAAACATAAAATGGGATTAATGGAAAAAGAAGAATTAGCACAAAAAATTAGAGGTGCTAAACAGAACTACTTTGAAGATACAAATAAACCAGGTAGATGGCTAGCATCGAAATTGAGAAAGGAAAAAGAATCAAGGAAAATATTGTAATGAATAGATGTTAAAGGCCAAGTTTGCTATGGAATTAAAGAGAAGTAGAAAATTATACGAGACAAGAGAATATTGATGATGAAAGAGTTAAACAGTACTTACAGAATGCTAATCTACCCCAGATACCTAAAGAGACTGAAATAATGTTAGAAAGCAATATAACGATGATGGAGTTAACTGAAGCACTTAAGAAGCAAAACAATGAAAAGGCACCAGGCCCAGATGGACTTCCGGTAGAATTTTACAAAATACTACAAGAATTGTTGAACCTTCCATTGCTAGAAGTTATGAATGAAGTTGTGTTAAAGAAGAAGATACCTAAATCATGGTCAGAAGCTTATATTACACTTATCTCAAAAGAGGAGGCTGACCCATTACAAATGAGGAACTATAGATCTATTTCCCTATTAAATGCAGATTATAAAATTTTTGCTTCAATATTGGCAGAAAGACTTAAAAAATACCTAAATAATTTTATTCACCTTGATCAAAATGGATTTCTGCCAAAGAGACAAATTAAAGACAATATGAGAATAATCTTGGACACTTTGGAATACTATGAGGCACACCCTGAAAAATAAATGGCTTTGATATTCTTAGATGCACAGAAGGCATTTGACAATGTGAATTGGCAATTTATGTTATTACAACTGGAATAGATGGGTTTTGGTAAAAAATTCATCCAAGCAATAGAAGCTATATATCATAAGCAAACAGCAAAAGTAATGACAGAGGAGGAATTATTGACGGACTCTATTGATATTAGAAAAGGAACAAGGCAAGGGTGCCCACTGTCACCTTTGTTGTTTGTGTTAACCTTGGAAGCTAAACAGAAATATTAGAGAAGAAAAGGATATAAAAGGGATGAAAATTAAAAAAGAAGAATTTAAATTGCAAGCATTCGCAGATGATCTGCTTTTCATTTTAGAAGACCCACTAGAAACAGCATTAAAACTGATAGATTTTAGAAGGATTGGGAAGGTGGCTGATTTGAAAATAAATAAAAACAAAACAAAGATTTTGACAGAGAATATGTTATCAAGACATGCCGGATGTACTGAAAATCCAGGTCACAAATAAGATCAAGTACTTGGGGATACATTTGACAGCAAGATGTAGTACGCTAAAAGAGAATAACTATATTAATCTTAAGCAGCAGATAGCATTAGATTTGGCGAAATGGGAAAATTTAAAACTGTCATTAGTAGGGAGAATATCAACAATCAAGATGAATATACTTCCCAGAATTTTATATTTGTTCCAAACAATTCCAATTAGGCTTGAAAAAAAATATTTTGAAGATTTAAATAAAATTGTGTTGAAATATATATGGCAAGGTAAGAAAGCGAGAATAAAGTTAAAACTTTTGCAAGGTGCTAGAATAAGAGGAGGATTTGGTTTGCCTAATTGGGAGTTGTAACTATCAAGCTACAAATTTGATCTGGGTGAAGGAATGGATAACATCAAGAAAGGCTAGATTGTTTGAAGGACCTGATCTGTTGTTGGGGTGGCATGCCTTCCTATGGTACAAGGGAACTAAAACACAGGGGTACTTTAAGACATTATATACATGAGGCTTTGTTATTAAACTAGGAGAAGACTAAAAAGCAATGCTATTTTAAAATTACAATCTGGTTATCGACTATTGAAGCATTTTTTTATTCTATAACATACAAAAAGGAACAAACAGTTAGATATGATGAAATATTGAATGAAAAGGGTGAACTTAAATCTATGCAAAAATTAGAGGAACAAGGTATAAAGATGAATTGGTTTTCATATGCACAAATACATTCAAGGTATGATAAAGACTCTAAAACAGAAGGTTTCTATGATAAATTGACTGATTTAGATAAGATTTTGACAGGTACTGATGAAAAAGTGATTAAAAATTATATGGATATTTATTAGAAATTAAATTAGAAGAAGAACAAGTGAAAGAAAAAATGATTGCTTGGGGAAAGAATTTTGGATATGGGACTGATCTAGAGAAATGGCAAAAATTGTGGTCTCAAAATTATAAAATGACAATGTCAACAGCATATAAGGAAAATTTGTATGAGATGTTTTACAGGCGGCATTTTACCCCGACAAGAATAGCAAGAATGTTCAAGAACAGATCTGAAAAATGTTGGAAATGTCATCAGATATCTGGCTCATATTACCATATGTGGTGAACATGTGCAGATGTCAAAAAATATTGGATTAAAATCCACACTTGGTTGGATAAAATGACAAAAAAACATATAGATTTGAAACCAGAGGTAGTTTTATTGGGAATTTTACCTGAAATATATGGTAAAGAATTGAAATATTTGATTGTAAATGTATTAAGAGCGGCTAGGATTTTATTTGCTAAAAACTGAAAAAATGAGAAAATACCAACACAGGAGGAAGTTATTAAGAAAATAATGGAATGTGCTGAAATGAGTAGATTGACATTTGAAATCAGAGATCAAGATGATAGACAATTTTATAAAATCTGGGATCTATTCTATCAATGGTTAGAAAAGAAAACAGTGTCATGGAATATGTAGATTTTTAGAACATAATGAATATATAAAGAGGTATTTTTTATTATATCTACAAAATGATTATAGGATAGATTTGAGATGATAATATGAACTGTAATAAAACAAATTAAGTAAAATATGGATTATCTTGTAAAACATGAATGAATAATAGTATCGTCAAATGATTGATTAACAATGATAATAATGTATTTAGGAATATTTGATTGACAAGCAGGAGACCCTACACCATTTCTGACAAATGACAGTCCAATCTCTTCTTGAAAGTCTCCAGTGATGAAGATCCCACAAGGCAAGCTGTTTCATTGGTTGATTGTCTTCACTATCAGAAAATGTCTCCTTATTTCCAGGTTAAATATCTTCTTGTTCAGTTTCCATCCATTATTCTTTGTCTGGCCTCTAGGTGTTTTGGAAAATAGCTTTACCTCTGATGCATTTTGCAGCAGAAATTCAAATCCAGAAAACACACAGAGATGACTGATTCAGCAGGATTCATTAATTTCTTTATAAACATAATAAATGAGTAAAAGGTACAATACCAAAAGTAGATTCTTCCAGTGTGCTTACAGAGTTACAGGAAAAAAAAAAAAACAAGCAGATGAGAGAACAGCAGAGAACAGTTTTCACCAGTTGCAGACAAGAATGCAGCTTCAAAACTCAGAACTTAATATAGAGCCATGCCTAAGTTTCTTCCAGTTTCAGTTTCCAAACAGTCCTCATTGGCTGACTTAGTTGCTATGCCTATTTATCGGCTGACCTTGTTACCATGCCTCTATCAGTTCATGAATATTCTGACACTCCTCCCTTCATGATTGGAAGAGACATAAATCAAATTAACTTAATATTATTCCCATATTATGTCATTCAAATTTCTTCTCCAACTTATTAGCAAATTATTTTACCTGTGATACATCCTTTGCAATGAAGTAAGGATAATTCACAAATGCTAAAAGTTGACAATCTCCACCTTTTAACTTTCCAGTGTATGTGCAACCATCAGCCTTGCAACTCTTGAACCCAAGACCTTTCAATGCCTTATCTAAACATATATTCCATTTCCTGGCTGACTGCTTCAGCCCATAAATGGCCTTGTTCAATTCATACATGCACTGGGTTAGGCTTTTAATTTTCATACCCTGGTGCTTGAACCATGTAAATTTCTTCCTCTAATTCTGCACTGGGAATACAGTAGTTATGTCAAAATGCCAAATTTTATGGCCATGTACCGCTGCCAACATTCGCGCCAGCCTGATACTTTCACTATTTACTGTAGGTGCGAATACCTCATCATAGTGTGTTAGGAATATGAGTCTCCTGACAGGTATTTGGGTTAGAAATATATAAACCAGGATAAACATTTTAATACTGTCTCTTTAAGGGAATACAACAGCATGCAATTGGGTGTGGTTTCTCAAACGGCCATAAGATGGACCCAGAAACCTGGTTTGTCTTAGTCTGAGTCTCAGAAGAGAATGTGAGTGTATCTTTATTTCCTTCTGTTGAAAAGTATTGCCATTGCTCCATTTTTCCTAATTGACTGATATTACTGGATTTAATGTAAGTCTGATACTTAACTGTTTTTGACACTGGACTTTGTTACTGGAATATCCCTGGATTGAAAAACTGACTGATTAACCTGTGAATGACTTTTGGACTGCTTATTTTGGACTTTGCTTAAACCTTTATATTATTCTTAAACCTTAAACCTTTCTATTCCAACACTACTCTCTATATGTCTCCCTGTATGCGTTTATTCTCCTAACGGGGAATTACCTCAACAATGGTTATGGGCCCAGGCTATACCAGGCTCAGATAACTGAGAGTTAGTGTGAATGCACAGTACTGTATACAGACAGCTGTTTACTGTTTAATTGTGGTTTACTATCCTGGTAAAGACACTTCCACAAGTCTATCACTGATAACCCGGTTGGATGGAACAAACTATGTGTCCTGGTCTATGAAATGCAGTGTACTTCTACGTAAAGAAGGTTTATGGAATGTAGTACAAAATCCACCAGATGTAAATGCTTGGGATCCAGAAAATGAGGATGATGCCAAGAAGATTGCTGAATTTAAACAGAACAATGAACGAGCTCTTTGTATAAATGGACTAACACTGAGTGCCCAGCAGCTATTCCATATTCATGGAGAAGAAAGAGTCTGCTGCTAAGTGTTGGCAGAATTTGAAGAGGATTTATGTTCGTGACAGTATAGTTGCACACATACATCTTACACGTGAACTGCTTGGAGCACGTCTTCTGAAAGGTGGAGATATGCTAGCTCATTTAAACTTCATGAAAAGAACTTTCCAAGAGCTACATGAAAAAGAACTAATATTTTCAGAGCTGCATCAAGTTTACATCATTCTTTCCTCATTGGATGAAAGTTATGATGATTATGTATCCTCACTGGAAGTACTGCCCAGAGATAAACTGACATTTGACTGACATAACCGGAAGATTGTTAGAAGAAGCAAGAAGACGGCAAGATAGAGACCAACTGAGAAAGGAACAACCACAAGAAGAGGATTTATCTTCAACTGCCTATACTATTAGGAAATGTTTTTCTTGTGGGGCTAGGGGACATATAGCTAAATTCTGTAAGAAAAGAAAACAACAGAATACTGGCAAACACCAAAAGAATGTTAGTTTAGCAATGTCTAGCAATTCAACTGTAAACAATAATTTGTGGGTTGTTGATAGTGGAGCATCACAGTGCATTACTAAAGATAGAAAAAGGTTTGTAAAGATGTCACCAAATAAACAACATGTTTCATTGGCAAATGGATGGAAGATGAAAGCATCAGGTGAAGCTACTGCATATTGTTCTTGTATAAATGAACATTTAACTATGTTATATGTACCTAAACTGAAATTTAATTTGCTATCAGTAAGGGCTTTAGTTAATCTTATTTATGTAGTAACCTTTAGGGGAGATAACTGTATAATAGAGAAAAAGGGTAAAAGTGTTACTGCTACTTTAAAGAATGATTTATATGTAATGCATGATGATCAGTTGAAGATGGCTAACTCAGTTTATAACAATGTTAAGCCACATGATGAATGTATACATTTACTGCATAGACGTCTAGGGCATATTAATTTCAAAATGCTCAAACAAACTGTTCAATTGTCAGAGGGAGTAAAATTGAAATCTTTTAGCAAGTATTTACACTGTAATGCTTATAGTCAAGAAAAAGAGTAAAGTTACTCCAGCAAACAGACTAAATGGGTTTAAGACCAAAGAACCTTTAGAGGTTGTGTTTGCTGACATAATTGGTCCTAAGAAACCAAGTTTAGGAGGTGCCTGTTATATTTTGACCATTATGGACCATTACTCAAGATATGGTTTCTGCTATCGTATGAAGAACAAAACAGAAACATTCCAACATTTCTTTAATTGGCTGAGGTTTGCTGAGAGAAAAATGAAAAGTAAAGCAATTACTTTAAGCCCATGTCACACTGCACCAATGGATGGAAAGAGGATGTAAAACGGAGAGAAACACTTGCCATCCTTTGGTTAACGCGATGCATCCATTCTGTACTCACTGTGTCAGCTTTTCTTTCTCTCTATCTGTCCAGCATCCATTGACTGAGGTTCCATCTGCTCAAAAAGTTTTGAGCTACTCCGCAATGCATACGGGGAACATCCGTTTTGCATCCGTCGTCATCTCTTACGCGTCCGCTGCATCCACTAGACATCCGCTGCGCATCCGCGCAACTCAAATCCGCTCCAGCAGAAAGTGGACATAGGAAGGAAGCAGAACGAACGTGGAATGGACGCACAGCGTTAGTAGCACGGACAGAGAAAGGATGAAAGCGGATGCAGCTCACATACAAAGCATTTAAAACGGAAAAAATGTTCGCAGACGGGACCTATCTCGGATATTAAGGATGTCTAGAGGATGCCAAGAGGATGCAAAAGGACACATAGGGGAAAACCTATATTGCCTATAAAAAGGGGGAGCAACTCACCTGGATCTCACTTTCAGACCAGCAGCCCTGCTCTACAGACCTCTGCAGCCTTCATCTGCCTCTTGCTCTTCCACAGCATCCAGTCATGTCCACCATGGATTGTAACACAGTCCTTTTGGTAGCCACTATCGTTCTGCAACAGTGTGAAGCCATCTACAGGCTCTTTCAACTGTTCTATGGGAAGAAAAGGAGGTGGCCAAGAAGCATCTGGGTCCGAAGATGGATCGGGAGAAGAGCAGAGTACGGACTGTACAACAAGCTGATGGTGGAGCTGAGGAACGAAGACCCTCGTGCATTCCAGAACTTCATGAGGATGCCTCCAGCCATGTTTGACGAAGTTGTGGAGTGGCTGACACCCAGGTTGACCAAGCACAGCACCAACTTCCAGCCCAGCGTGGACCCTGGGCTCAAGGTGGCACTGACTCTGCACCCCCTGGCCTCCGGGACCACCTACAGGAGCATGCAGTATGGCTGGAGGGTGCCACACAACACCATCAGCAAAGTGGTCAGAGAAGTGGTGCAGGCCATCATCGAAGAATACCTGGAGGAACTCCTCCAGTGCCCCTTCACTGAAGAAGGATGGAAGAAAGTTGCAGAGCAGTGGTATCAGAAGTGGAACTTCCCCCACACCGTTGGAGCCATAGATGGCAAGCACGTGGCCTGCAAAGCTCCAGCCAAGTCGGGGTCCACTTATTTCAACTACAAGGGCTTCTTCAGCATCATCCTCTTCGCCATGGTTGATGCTGACTACAAGTTCATGTACATCGATGCTTCAGGCAACGGCTCATCTTCAGATGCCCAGGTATACAATGCCAGCCACCTCAAGGAGGGGCTGGAACGCAACCTCATCATGGGCTTCCCAGATCCAGATCCCCTGCCCAACGACACGCAAGATGTGCCTTACTTCATCATGGGGGATGACGCCTTCTCCCTCAGAACCTACCTCATGAAGCCCTACAGTTCCAGATACCTCACCCGTGAAGAGAGGATCTTTAACTACAGGCTGTCCAGGGCAAGACGGGTGGTGGAGAATGCCTTTGGCATCCTGGCCAACAGGTTCCAGGTACTTCTCACCACCATGCAGCATCGCCCAGAGACCGTGAGGAACATCGTGGAAGCTTGCTGCATCCTGCACAATCTCATGCGCACCCGCTACCCAGTGTTGCAGAACAGGCTCTTGGACCTCCAACAAGGCAATGGGGACATGGAGCTTGGGGAATGGAGGCAAGGGTGAAACCTGATAGACACTGAGGATGTGCAAGGCCCCAACAGAGCCTCACGTGAAGGGAAGAAGCAGCGCAACCTCTTGAAACACTGGTGCAACTCCCCAGCTGGAGCAGTGGAGTAGCAAGACAGGATGATAGATGATTAATGGATGCTTCCTTGAGGCTGTCTCATCACACGGATGAGATTGGGCCATGTATGTTGGGTGGGCCTACAATGAACAGGGCATTTAATAAAGAGTTGTGTTTATGTTGACATGTGTGGATGATTGATTACATTATTATTGATAATAAAGGGCCATATGTGTGGCAGCTGGGAGGGTGGACCATACAGTCCCACTATGCTTGAACTGGAGGTTTATCTATCCCACACCTATCTCAACCCATCCCACAGGTATCCTAACCCATCCCAAAGGTATCCCTGCCCATCCCACAGGTATCCCTTCCCATCCCACAGATATTACCCATCCCAAAGGTATCCCTGCCCACCCCACTGCTATCTTAACCCATCCCACAAGCATGCAAAGGCTAAACTATTTCTAAAAGCTTCCACCAAGACTTTATTGAAAAAAATAAATGAGGCAAGTGTGTGAAGCAACGATAATCTTTATTAGTAACAAGCTGTAAAAGAAAAATGACCCAAGTCAAGTGTCCAAATAAAGTCTACAGGTAGCCACCCAGTCTCTGGCACTTTTCTCTGTCACTCAGAGGTGTGCCCAGTCTCAGGGGTGAAGGGTCCAGGTGCTGTGGAGGTGGCTGCTGCTGGAGTGCTGGTCTGAAGCGCCACTGGGGTGCCTGGCCCCAAGAGGACAACAGGGGACAGTGTGTTGAGGAAGCTCTCAGACAGCTGGCTCAGCCCTATGATGTTGAGAGCTCCTTCCTCCATGCCATCGGGTGTCAGCCTCAGTACCGATGACAGATGTACTGAGGCCGGGCTTGGCTGTGGGGTGGAGGAAGGAGCAATGTAGTGGGGCTGTCTGGTCTGCAGCTGTGTGAGGACTGGCGGGGGTGGCATCGGTGACGTGGGTGGCATCGGTGGCATCAGTGGTGTGGGTGGCATCGGTGGCATCAGTGGAACCAGTGGCAATGGAGTCATCCGATGAACCTGTGCCTGGACTGGGAAGGGCTGCTGCCTGTGCTGCTGGACCTCCTGGTAGCCATAGCCCTGGTAGGTGAGGGCCTGTGGAAAGCCTTGGAATGGGAGGGACATCACCTGGGGTGGAGGAGCAGACCTGGACTGGGTGGGAGCAGGTTCATCTGGATCTGGAGGGTTGTGAAGCAGATCGGTGATCCTATCCTTCACCACCTGGTACTGGGGTTCCGCCATGTCCGTGAGGGTCTGGTTCACAAAGGTGAGGAAGGGCTTGTGGTTGGAGGATGAGGAGTCGGTGTGGATCAGCTGAGAGAGGATATCTATGCTGCTCCTGATAGTGTCTCTTATCTCCAGTAGGACAGTGTGGCTCTGCCCCTCCTGTCTGGCTCTCTGCCTTTCTGTGGAGGTGGAGCTGGGGGTGGATGCGGGTTGGACTATGCTGGAAGTGCCGTCTCCTTTCTCCCACTGTGCCAGGGAGTCCTCCACGTGCTCCGCCATGGTTAGAACAACTGTCCGTGGGTTCTCCGTCGTGGCACGCTCCACAGACACCTGCCTGGAGACAGGAGCTGACTCTCAGCTGGAAGAGGACTGGCTCTCAGCAGGCTGCCTGAGAGAGAGGGTTGTGAGAGGGGCTGCTCCTCGGTGGTGGATCTCACCCTCCAGGAAGCTGCACTTTCCCATGATGTAGGTCTCTCTGTCCGTCAGCTTGACCACGGCCTGGCCAGATTTCCTGAGGTGCAGCTTCCCATACCAGGTATGCATGTGCTTCCACCAGCCGAGGAGCACCTCCGAAGTGTAGCCCAGGCTCTCTGCCTTCTCTCTCCAAGCAGCCTGCTTCCTTTTCGTGTCCCTGTAGAGCCTGTATCCCTTCCGCCATAGATACTCATTCTCTGTCAGCCACTCCAGCACCTCATCCTCATGTTCCTCCGTGATGGAGTATTGCCTCCTCTCCCGTTCTCGCATATGCCTCTTCCTCCCTTTGGCAGGACCACATGGGCCCTCATCAGAGGGGCTTCCAGGTTGTAGGGGCTGCTCCTCCACACCACCACCAGCAGCAGCAGCACGACCAGCAGCAGCAGCAGCAGCAGCAGCAGCACCAGCAGGACCAGGATCATCATCAGCAGAGTAAGCACCAGCAGCGCCAGCAGCACCAGCAGGACCAGCAGGACCAGGAGCACGAGCAGGACCAGGAGCACCAGCAGGACCATGAGCAGGACCAGCAGGACAAGGAGCAGCTTCAGCAGAGTAAGCATGAGCAGAAGCACCACTGCCATAAGCATCATCATCAGCTCCTCCAGAACCAGAAGCAGCAGAAGCCCCAGCCCCAGAAGAGTGAGCCCGTGCTACAGAAGCATCAGCAGAAGCAGAGTGAGGGCCAGGGGGTGGGAGGGTGGCCCTGTCCCTCTTTCCAGGGCTGGCAGCAGATGGCTGAGGCTTTCTCTTCTTCCCCATGGTTGTGGGGTTGCTGGCTGGCAGGCAGACTGGCAGCAAGGCTGGCAGGCAGGCAGGCAGGCAGCAAGGCTGGCTTGCAGGCAGCAAGGCTGGCAGGCAGGCAGGCTGGCAGGCAGGCAGGCAGCAAGGCTGGCAGGCAGCAAGGCTGGCAGGCAGGCAGCAAGACTGGCAGGCAGGCAGCAAGGCTGGCAGGCAGGCAGCAAGGCTGGAAGGCAGGCTGGCATGCAGGCAGGCAGCAAGGCTGGCAGGCAGGCAGGCAGCAAGGCTGGCAGGCAGGCAGGCAGGCTGGCAGGGAGGCTGGCAGGGAGGCTGGCAGGCAGGCTGGCAGGCAGGCTGGCAGGCAGGCAGGCAGCAAGGCTGGCAGGCAGCAAGGCTGGCAGGCAGCAAGGCTGGCAGGCAGCAAGGCTGGCAGGCAGCAAGGCTGGCAGGTATGCAGGCAGGCAAGGCAGGCAGGCTGGCAAGGCAGGCAGGCAGGCAGGCAGGCGATGTGTCTGGAAGCAGGTCTTTCCTCTGAATGGTGACCTGTTTGGGAGCTGCTTCCCTTTATATCCGTGGGGCTGATGCAATGCATCCTCCCCGCATGTGCAGTGAACTCTAGGCATCCACTAGGCATCCACTAGGCTTCCGCTAGGCATCTGCTAGGCTTTCGCTCTGCATCTGCTTCATCCGCTAGGCTTCCGCTGTGCATCCGCTTCATCCGCTCGGCGTCCGCTCTGCATCTGCTGTATCCATTCCTCGTCCGCTTTGCTGCACTTCCCCAGAAGCCTTGCGGATGTGCCATCCGCTCCCATCCGCTTCCATCCTCTAGGCTTCCATGGAGCATCCGCTTTCCATCCGCCCTGCGTCCTCCCCCCATCCGTTCCTTTCCATGTTGTCCGCTCTGGTTATGCAAATTCTTGCCCCTTTTGAGAGCAGATAACAATGGATTGAACATTTTTCTCGTCCGCTGTGTCCTTTTTACAAACGTTTTGCATCCGTCGGCCAGTGTGACAGGGCCTTAAGTAACTGATAATGGGACTGAATTTGTTAACAAAAGATTCCAAAATATGCTGAAATTGGCTGTTGTGGAGCATAAACGTTCTGCACCTTACAGACCACAACATAACTCGTTTATAGAACGAAGAGGGCAAACATTACAAGCCATGACTCATACTATATTATCTGATTCAGATTTACCTGAAACACTGTGGGGTGAGGCCATAATGTGTCGCAACAATGTTTTAAATAATGTAGTAAATACAACAACTGGAGAATTGCCATTCACTCGTTGGCATGGCAGAAAACCAAATGTAAGTTATTTACACACATTTGGAGCTCCAGCATGGGTGCATATTCCCTCACAAGTAAGACTGAAAGGGCTACATAGAGCTAAGAAGTTATTTTTTGTGGGTTATGAGGCCAACCATAAATCATTCAGATTTTGGGATCAAGGTACAGCTCATGTTTATTGGAGTGCTAGTGCAAAATTTCTTGAGCACTTTGAGTGGGATAAACTGGAACAGGAATCCAGCAATGATATTATTATTGACACCCAAATAGTCCCTAAGGATAAAATCAGTACACCTCAAATAGCCATTAAAGAGGAAGGACAGGAGGAAGTAGGAGAACTGGGACAGGAAGAGGTAGAATAACAGGGGCAGGTGGCACAGGAAAGTCCACCAGCAAGCCCTGTATTACCAAGACGTTCAACCCGAGTAACACAACCACCTGATAGATATCAGGCTAGTGTTGTATGCCAAGTGAATACAGTTCCAAGTAATTATAATGAATTAAAACTGTATCCTGCTAAGTATCAGGCTGCTTGTCAGAAAGCAATGGATAAGGAACTAGAATCATTAAAAAAACTGGATGTATACGAAAATGTTAAGTTACCACCAGGTAAACATGCCATAGGATGTAAATGGATATATAAGCTTAAGACAGGTGTAGATGGGACTGTTACCCATAAAGCCAGTTTAGTAGCACAAGGGTTTAATCAGACAGCAAATGACTATGATGAGGTGTTTGCACCTAGTCTGAAGGCTACTATATTAAGGGCAGCATTAGTGTGGGCAGCTAAGGAGAAATATATTGTTAATAATTTGGATGTAGAGACAGCTTATCTGCATGCACCATTGCAACACACTATATATTTAAAGAAACCTTTGGGTCTCAAAAATGATTATCATACTGATAATGATTGCTGGAAATTGAAAAAGAGTCTTTATGGTTTAAAGCAATCAGGATATGAGTGGAACCAATGTATAATTAAAGAATTAACTAAGATAGGTTTTGTAGCTGGCATGGCTGATCCATGTTTGTTTAAAAGAGAAAATAATGGTATGATTTCATTATTGCTATTATTTACTGATGATATAGCATTGATCACCAAAACTGAAGAAGAAGTTACTGAGATAATTTCACTGCTGGAAAATAAATTTAAGATAAAAAAGTGAGGAGAAATCAAACATTATCTTGGTTTGAAAATCGATAGAACTAGGGGAGGATACAAGATCTCACAGGCAGATAAAATTAACAATTACTAAAAAGTTATAAAATGGAACTTTGTAAGCCGGCTAAAACACCAATGAGCCAGGAGTTTGGCCATAGTGATGTTCAAAGTCCTGTTTTTGATAAGAACATTTATCAGTCCTTGCTTGGTAGTTTATCTTATCTCAGTAATTGGTCAAGGCTAGATATTGCATACAGTGTTAATCAATTAGCGAGATTTAATGCTGAGCCCACTGAAAGGCACTGGCAAGCTGCTAAACGTGTGTTAAGATATCTGAAACAGACAGTGCATTATGCATTGTATTTGTAGCCAAAAGATGAGCTGAATTTGACTGCATATGCTGATGCAAGTTTTGCTATAGACATAAATACATGAAAATCTACATCAGGTACTGCTATATTATTGGGAAAATCATTGATTGGATGGAGATCTATTAGACAGAAACATCTAAGCTTGTCAACAATGGAGGCTGAATTCTCATGTTTGTCTTTATTATGTACAGATTTAGTTTTGTATAAGCAATTATTAATTGATATGGGAATTAATGTAACAGATCCTATTGTTGTTTCTGAAGATAACCAATCAGCAATACAGATGGCTTTAAATATTGCTGTTAAAACAAGAACTAAACACACTGATTTAAGATATTTAAATGTGAGACAATGTGTGCAAAGTAAGATGATTAAGCTAGAATATTGTATGTCAGAAAACAATATAGCAGATCATTTTACAAAGGCCCAAGGCTCTATAAAGCATAAGGCATGCTGTGAAGATTATGGACTTAGAATATAAGATTGTATATATTATCTTACCCAAAAGGGGAGAATGTTAGGAATATGAAACACCTAACAGATATTTGGGTTAGAAATATATAAACCAGGATAAACATTTTAATACTGTCTCTTTAAGGGAATACAACAGCATGCAATTGGGTGTGGTTTCTCAAACGGCCATAAGATGGACCCAGAAACCTGGTTTGTCTTAGTCTGAGTCTCAGAAGAGAAGAGAGTGTATCTTTATTTCCTTCTGTTGGAAAGTATTGCCATTGCTCCATTTTTCCTAATTGACTGATATTACTAGATTTAATGTAAGTCTGATACTTAACTGTTTTTGACACTGGACCTTATTACTGGAATATCCCTGGATTGAAAAACTGACTGATTAACCTGTGAATGACTTTTGGACTGCTTATTTTGGACTTTGCTTAAACCTTTGTGGAAGTAAAAATCTACATTTACTGTGCAGTGTATCTGTGTATTGTGTGTGTATTATTCCAACACTACTCTCTCTATGTCTTCCTGTATGCGCTCATTCTCCTAACGGGGAATTACCTCAACATAGTGTACATTTTTCATCTGTGAAAACTGTTATGTAACTAACCTTGCTTTATATTGTACCTCATTATTGGGCAGTACTTTCTTCTTGTATACTTACTTGCATCCTACAGTTTTGCTACCCTGTGGCAAAGTTATAGATGTGAACACTTCATGTTCTCCTATGGATTTCATTTCCTTGTCTTTGGCTTCTTTCCACTTTACTTGCGTCTCAAAATGCTTACTGCACAAACTGTGTCTGTTCTGGACCACTGTGACAGATATAACAGGCTCGTATTGCTGACTGATATATCTCTTGATCACAGGCTTCACTTTCATCCTCACCCAAACAGTTATGAAAATCTGTACTCATAAGTGTTGGAGCAGTATTACAATCTTTCATGTTATATCTCTCCAACAATTGTTCCATTTTAGGTAATGTCAATTCTTCCTTATAGTTTCTTGGCTCATACTGTAGCGTTCACAATGGCCTAAAGCCGAAGTCTTCACTCCAGTCCGTGTTTCCAGCAGGAACACGGACCATTCCTATTGGCTGATGCCATTTGACAGCTGTCTATAAAGGGAAACTGTCAAATGGCATAAGCTGTTGTCCACCAGCTGGCTGCCTTGTTATTGCGGCAGCCGCGGCAACCCTTTATTGTTTCAATAAAGTAAAAAGCTGAAATTCGCTCCATGTTTGCCTCAGGTTATTCCGCCACTCCACAACACTGGCGATGAGAGCAGGATACATATAAGAGGCAACCGGGCAAAGAATCGCTGAGCGAAGTCACTACAAAAAGAGCCGAAGTCACTGTCAAGCTGAAGTCACGTTAAGAGCTACTGTCACTATTCGCAAGCGCGAATTTCAACTTCCCTCGAAAGATCCAGCACCGCTGAGTTGAGATGACTTCAAACCCTGCATTCCCACCTTTCAGACCAACAGTGGAAACATGGGAGTCCTACAGGAACTGATTTGACTGTTTTCTAGATGCTACATACCTTGCTGACATTTCCGACCATAGGAAGAAGTCCTACTTTTTAAGTTGTTGCAAAGCCACAGTGTTTGATACTGCTACGGCATTACTGGCTCCCCGTTCAGTGAGACTGTTCAATGGGAAGAATTGCAAGAAATTCTTTCCAAGCACTATTCCCCTAAGCCATCCCAAATTGCCAGACATCATGCTTTTAGGAGATGGGTTCAAGCTGAGGGAGAGACTATTAGTGGATATATGGCTGCTGTACGAACAGCTGCTTTGCATTGTGGGTTTAGAGACTATCTGGAAGACATGTTACTAGACCAACTAGTCTGTGGAGTCAGGGATTTAAGGCTACAAAGACGTCTTTTGGCTAAAAGAGATTTAACTCTTAAGGTAGCAGTTGAAGAGTCCCAAGCTGCTAAACTATCTGTGCTTTCAGCAGCAGAAATTCAGGGAAATCCAATTAGTCAGGGCAGCTCAGCCATCCATTACGATGAAGCCTTATCAGAAGAAGGCTCTGAAGGGGCTAATGATGAAAATTGCCTCAGGCAGCAAAAAACCAGTCAAGGGGAATATAGGCCAAACCCCAATCTACCTCCATGACACCAGCCCATTTGTCTAAGCTGTGGGGGAAACCACATCAGGGCATCCTGCAAGTTCAAGAATGCCATTTGTCTAAAATGCCAAAGGAAGAGTCATTTAGCCAGGGTCTGTCAAGCAGGAAAGACTTTTACCCGAAAGCCTCAGACAACCCAGCATTTCCAAAAACAAGTTGAAGACTGTTTTACCTGCTATCAAACCAAGCTGACTAACAAAGACTCTAACAAAATTAGTGTTTTTGTTTCTGTAGAAGGGAAACCTTGCAGGATGGAAGTTGACACAGGCTCAGCACTGTCCATCATCTCCTGGAGCACATTGAAACAACTACTTCCCAGAATGGCTAAGAAGAAGCTTCTTGAATGCCAGTTAACCCTACGCGACTACCAAGGCAGAACCATCTCAGTCATCAGAAAAGGCAATTTTTTTGTACAGTTTCAAAATTTTAAAGGTCACTTGCCTTTAGTGGTAGTGGATGGTGCTCTCCCTAGCCTGTTGGGGTTGGATTGGTTCCCTGCCCTTGGCCTCCACATAAGCGGAATCCACTCTATTACAAATGCTAAAGTAGATACCTTGTTTAATGACTATGCTGATGTATTCAGCATATGTATTTGGCTGTTATTCAGGGACTCCAATATTTTTCAAAGTAGATCCTCAGGCAGTACCAATCCGTTTAAAGCCTCGAAGGGAACCATTTGCAATCCGCCCCAAGTTAGACATTAAACTGGATAAATTATTTAAACAAGGTGTATCGGAGCCTGTAGACTTTGCAAATTGGGAAACCTCAATAGTGAAGAAAGAATAGTGAACCCCTGAAGAAAGACGGGAGTGTGAGAATCTGCGCTGATTACAAGACGTCATTAAACAGATATTTACAGATCAGCGCCTATCCAATCCCTGTTATCCAGCACCTTCTACATTCTTTTGAGCCAGGAACCATTTTTGCTAAATTAGACATGTCACAGGCCTACCAACAGTTCCCTGTTGATGACACAACTGCTGAACTACAAACTATTGTAACGCACAGGGGCGCTTTTAAATGTAAGCGCCTCCAATTTGGTGTAAGTGTAGCCCCAGGGATTTTTCAATCCTAATGGAAAGGCTTCTCCAAGGATTTCCAGGTGTACTTCCATACTTTGATGATATTTTAATATCTGCCCTTGACAAGCCTCAGTTACTGAAAAGAGTCAGAGGAGTCCTTGATTGTTTCAGACAGCATGGTCTTAAACTAAAGAAAGACAAGTGCACTATTGTCACCCCTCAGGTGGAATTTTTAGGATACAAAATTGATGCTTCTGGTATTCATCCAACTGAATCCAAAGTAAGGGCTATTCACAAGGCACCCATGCCAACTAACAAGACTGAGCTCCAGGCTTTTTAAGGACTTCTTAACTTTTATGCTTCCTTCTTGCCTCATAAAGTTTCCATGGCTGAGCCTCTGCACAGACTCTTAGACAAACAATCCCCCTGGCACTGGAGACCTAGAGAAGCCCATGCCTTCCACATTGTCAAATCATTACTTACATCCAATGCTGTCCTGATTCAATTTAATGAATAGTTACCTTTAGTTTTAGCAGCAGACGCTTCTCCTTTTGGCATAGGTGCTGTTTTAAGTCATAGACTGCCTAACGATTCTGAAGCACCCATTGCCTTTTTCTCCAGAACCTTCTCCCCAACCGAGAGCAACTATAGCCAAATTGACAAGGAGGTTTTGGCTGCAGTTGCTTCTGTCAAAAAATTCCATGAGTTTCTATATGGACACTATTTCAAGCTGATCAATGATCACAAACCTTTGTTAGGCCTTCTGTCTGGCAAAAGACAAACCCCTCAGATTTTGTCTCCAAGAATAACCAGGTGGACCTTATTTCTGGCTGCCTATTCCTATATACTTGTTCATCACCCTGGCAAGAGTCCATGACATGCTGACACTCTCAGTCACTGTCCACTACCTGTTCCTGTGGAGGATCCTGCACCAACAAACACTGTTTTGCAGATCAACGATCTCAAACTCCCCATAGCTGCCCTTGATATCACTGCCCACACTTCCAGGGACAAGGTAATCGCCCAAGTTCTTGACTGGGTGGGAAGGGGGTGGCCAGCAATTCCTTATGCCCCCGAATTCCTGCCTTTCAAAAGTCACCAGCAGGAACTATCTTCTTTGCAAGGCTGTTTACTCTGGAAAACTAGGGTAGTTATCCCTTCTCTAAATTGCAGAACTCAGTTTTAAAGGTCCTGCATGAGGGTCATCCTGGCATTGTCAGGATGAAGGCCCTGGCTCGCAATTATGTGTGGTGGCCAGGCATGGATGCTCAGATTACTAGTTGGGTGAATGTTTGTCAGCCATGCCAGGTTACCAGACCTGCTCTACCCACATCCACCCCAGGCAGGTGGGAAGATCCTGGGACCCCTTGGTCCCGTGTACATATTGATTTGGCTGGCCCTGTTCATGGGCACACATTCTTGGTAATTATTGATTCTTTTTCTAAATGGGTGGAACTGACCTTGATGACCACCACAACTTCAGAAGCTGTCACTAAGGCTCTTTCAAGGGTATTTGCAACCCATGGCCTCCCTGACACCATTGTGTCTGATAACAGCCCCCAGTTTACTTCATGTGAGTTTGAGGTTTTCCTAGCCAACCTAGGAATAAGACATGCACTTACATCTCCTTTTCATCCTGCCAATAATGGCCTGGCTGAAAGGGCAGCCAGGTCAGTTAAGGAAGCCCTGGAAAGGTTTGAGCCTATAGATTGGCACTCTATGCTCACTAAGTACTCCTAACCCAGCACACAACCCCCTGTGCCACCACTAATAAGTCTCCAGCTGAACTTCTCATGGGTAGATGCCTGAGGACCACCCTAGATAGACTCCATCCACACTATGCCCCAGGCACACCCCTAGGGTCAAACAGCCAGGCAAGGGAATTCACTGAGAATGATCAGGTCTACGCACGGAACTATGCAGGGCACCCTTTATGGATGCCAGGGCAAATTGTGGCAGTAACTGGTCCTAAGTCTCACAGGGTCCTACTGCAAGATGGGTGCATCTGGCATCGACACATCGACCAGCTTAGAAGACGTTGGAGCATGTTTGCAGAGGGCCCTCAAGACATCCCTAACACTGAACAGCTTCAGGCGCACACAGAAACTTCCATTGCACCCTATAAGAACGCAAGCCTACCTGATCCACAATCGGTCCCTCATCCTGAGACACCTGAAGCCAAGACACCAGCTTCGTTGGCACCAGAAGATGCACAGCAAGCAGAGAAGTTCTTTCCAGCAGCAACTTCAGCGGGACTCAGAAGATCTAGCCATCTGCGCAAGCGCCTAAGCTATCTTAGAGACTATGCATGCTCCGTGCTGGGGGAAAGGAGTGTAGCGTTCACAATGGACTAAAGCTGAAGTCTTCACTCTGGTCCGTGTTTCCAGCAGGAACATGGACCGTTCCTGTTGGCTGATGCTGTCTGACAGCCGGCTATAAAAGGGAGCTGACAACAAGCTGTTGTCCACCAGCTGGTTGCCTTGTTAGCATGGCAGCCGTGGCAACCCTTTATTGTTTCAATAAAGTAAAAAGCTGAAGTTCACTCCGTGTTTGCCTCAGGTTATTCCACCGCTCCACAACACATGCCATACATTACACACTTGAACTTTACTAGCAGAATACCTGTCAGGTGGAATCCCCTTGTTCCATTGCTCTGACCTGCATGGCATTGACTGCTCCTGTTCTTCAACCTTCTCTTGCTTCATGTCTTTTTCAGCTTCTCCTCCCTGAATGCTGACACCATCATTATGTGAGTTACAATCACTAAGTGAGTTACCATCACTAAGTGGATCATTCCAGAAATTTGCATCAATTCTGTTCCAATTTTGCTCTGCAAAGCTTGCAGACCTTGAAATCACTATTATCTTACTCCCATTGCTAAAGCGATAGCTCTTTGAGCCTGGCTCATAGTGTACAAACATGAGCTTTCTAGCCTTTGGTTGTCCCTTTCTTCTAATTGCTTTTGGAATATGAACTCATGTATTGCTTCCAAACACCCTTAAATGTGCCAGAGATTATTTCCTTCCATGAAGCACTGCATATAGAGTATCACTAATGGAGGAACTCCACAATCTATTAATTAAATAATTCACAGTCAACGTGGCTTCACCTCAACATGACCTATTCAAACCAGAATCCTTTAACAATGAGCCCTTCATGGTTTGTAAAGATTCCATTCTGCCTCTCAGCAACCATTCTCAGCTACTGTGCATGGATTTGTGCATCTGTGTTTTATTCCTAACTATCCCAATTATTGTTGAAAACTTGTTGACATGAATTCTGAACCTCTCTCTGTTTGTATCTGACATACCTGTTGCTTTATACCTTCTTTCTATGAAGTTTACCCATTGCTTAAATTTCTGTAGTATCTCTATTTTACTCTTTAGTAAATAGCAGAACCCAAATCTGCTACAGTCATCTACAATGACCAGCACATACTTTGCTTCTCCCAAACTGTCTTGCATTGGCCCAACCAAATCTGCATGTACCAGCTCGAGAGCTCTTGTTGTCTACCTTGTGCTACTTTTGCTTACTGGGAATGCCTTGGTCTTTGATGATTTGCATACTGCACAGTCCAGATATGCCTTAAAGCCCGGTCCCACTGGCCCACGGACACAAAACACATGCATAAAGGACACAGCAGAAGAGCAAAATTTCGGTGGTGGCTCCATCCATTGTCATCCGCTCCAAAAAGTGGCGAAAATTTGCATAAACAGAACGGAAAAGAATGGAAAAGAACGGACGTGGGTAGTATGTAGTGGGGATGTTAAACGGATGTTCATAGGAAGCCTAGTGGATGAAAGCGGATGGAAGCAGATGACATATCCAAAGGGGTTCTGGGGGAGAATTTCAAAGCGGATGCATAGCGGAAGGGGCAGATGCATAGCGGATGAAGCAGATGCATCACGGACGCCTATAGGAAACAATGGGGATGCCGCGCGGATGTATATAGGATGCAAAGCATTCACTGCGCATGCAGGGAGTATGAATTGTGTCAGCTCCATGGATATAAAAGGATGCAGCATGCATGCAGTCAGCGGAAAGGGGAAAGACGTGCTGCCACATACATCTAGCAGGAACACTATGGTTCATTAGTCAGGCAAGAAGAGGAAGCCTGTGCCTACTCGTTCCAGCCCTGGCAAGAAGGCCAGAACCAGCATCCCACCCCTTGGCACTGACTCTGAAGCTGCTGCTGCTGCTGTGGTGGACCAGCCCCAAGGTCCTCAAAGCCCTGCTTCTGAAGGCCCTGCTGCTCAAGCTCCTGAAGGCCCTGTTGCACAAGCCCCTGAAGGCTGTGCTGCTCAAGCCCCTGAAGGCCCTGCTGAAGCCCCTGCCAGAGGGAGGAAGAGGCAAGGGAAGCAGAAGGGAGAGAGGAAACAGTACACCGTTTCCGAGGAGCATGAGGATGAGGTGCTGGAATGGCTGAGGGAGAACGAGTATCTCTGGAGAAAGGGCCACAGACTGTATTGGGACACCAAGAAGAAGCAGGCAGCTTGGAGAGACAAGGCAGAGAGCTGCAGAAGTACCGCACTGCAGAAGTATTCCTTGGATGGTGGAAGCACATGCACAACTGGTATGGCAAGCTACACCTCAACAAATCCAGGTAGGCCGCTGTCAAGCTCACTGACCGGGAGATGTATGTCATGGCCAAGTGTAGTTTCCTGGAGGGTGAGATCCGCCACTGAGGAACAGCCCCTCTGAAACCCCTCTCCCTCAGACAGCCCACAGACAGCCAGTCTTCTTCCAGCCAGGAGCCAGTGAGCCTGTCCAGGCAGGTGTCTTCAGAGGGCCCCATGGCAGAGACACCCCCCCGACAGCTGCACTCCCCATGCCGGCAGACTTGGAGGATCCCGTGGAGGATGACACCCTGCTGTCACAAATGGAGGAAAAAACAGCAGCCACCAGAAACCAACCCACCCCCACCCCCACCCCTAGCTCCAGAGGATGCAGGCAGAGAGGCAGATTGGAGGGCCAGGACTACAGTGTGCTCTTGGAGATCAGGGACACAATGAAGACCAGCACAGAACTTCTCTCTCAGCTGGTCCACAGCGAAATACCATCCTCAGACCGGAAGCCATCACCTATGTGAGCCCGACCCTCAGGGACCTGCATGAGGCCCAGTACCAGGTGATAAAGCAGAAGATCACAGCACTTCTGCACAACCCTCCAGGCCCAGCTGAAGCTGCTCCTACCCAGTCCAGGTCTGCTCCTCCATCCCAGGCAATGTCACAGCCCTTCCATGGCCTTCAACAGCCCCTCACCTACCAAGGCTATGACTACCAGGACTTCCCACAGCAGAAGCAGAACTTCCCAGTTCAGGCCCAGGTTCATCGCACGCCACAGACGCCACTCCTCACCCAGATGCAGACCAGACACCCACTACACTCCTCCTTCCTCCACCCCACAGCCAAGCCCGTCAACGGACAATCTGTCATCAGTATTGGGCCTGATATCTGAAGTCCTTGATGAAGGGCCTCTCAGCCTCACGGGACTGAGTCAGCTCTCAGATAGCTTCCTGAACACAGCATCCCCTGTTGTACGCTCAGGGCCAAGGACCCCAATGGTGCCTCAGACCAGCACTCAAGCCACAGCCACCTCCACAGTCCCTGCCCGCTTAACAGCTGAGACCATGGACATGCCTCAGAGTGACTGAGAATAGTGTCAGAGACTGAGTTGTTTACTTGTTCACTTTATCTTTGCTTAAGACACTTTACTTGGTTCATTTTGCTTAGTTAATAAAGTCATAAAGTTTACCTAAGAAAGTTAATAAAGTTTATCTTTGCTTCAGACACTTGGTTCATTTTTTTTACTTAATAAAGTGTTGGTGAAAACTTTGAAAAAATGGTTAAGCTTTTGCATGCTTGTGGGATAGATAAGGATAGTTGTGGGATAGATAAACCTTCAGTCCAACCATAGTGGGACTGTATAGTCCCCCATCCCAGCTGCCATACATATGGACCTTTAATATCAATAATAATTTATTCATTGATCAACACATTTTAAAATAAACAAAGCTCTTTATTAATGCCCTATTCATTGTAGGACCACTCAATGTACATGGCACAATCTCATCAGTGTTATGCGACAGCCTCAAGGAAGCATCCATTAATCATCTGTCATCCTGTCTTGCCACTCCACTGCTCCAGCTGGGGAGTTGCACCAGTGTTTCAGGAGGTTGCACTGCTTCTTCCCTTCACGTGAAACTCTGTTGGGGCCTTGCACATCCACAGTGTCTATCAGGTTACGTCCTTGCCTCCATTCACCAGGCTCCATGTCCCCATTCCCTTGTTGACAGTCAACAAGTCTGTTCTGCAACACTGGGTAGCGGGTGCGCATGAGATTGTGCAGGATGCAGCAAGCTTTCACGATGCTCCACACAGTCTCTGGGTCATGCTGCATGGTGGTGAGAAGTACCTGGAACCTGTTGGCCAGGATGCCAAAGGCGTTCTCTACCACCCGTCTTGCCCTGGACAGCCTGTAGTTGAAGAACCTCTCTTCAAGGGTGAGGTATCTTGAAGTGTACGGCTTCATGAGGTAGGTTCTGAGGGAGAGTGCGTCATCACCAACGATGAAGTAGGGCACATCTTGTGTGTCATTGGGTAGGGGGTCTGGATCTGGAAAACCCATGATGAGGTTGTTTTCCAGCCCATCCTTGAGGTCACTTGCATTGTATACTTGGCCATCTGAAGCTGACCCATTGCCTGAAGATCGATGTACATGAACTTGTAGTCAGCATCAACCATGACAAAGAGGATGATACTGAAGAAGCCCTTGTAGTTGTAATAAGTGGACCCTGAGTTGGCTGGAGCTTTGCAGGCCACGTGCTTCCCATCTATGGCTCCAACGGTGTGGGGAAAGTTCCACTTCTGATACCACTCTTCTGCAAGTTTTCTCCAGCCTTGTTCAGTGGTGGGGCACTTGAGGAGCTCCTCTACGTATTCTTCAATGATGGCCTGCACCACTTCTCTGGCCACTTTGCTGATGCTATTGTGTGGCACCCTCCATGCATACTGCATGTTTCTGTATGTTGTTCCAGAGGCCAGGTGCCTCAGAGTCAGTGCCACCTTCAGTCCAGGTCCCAGGTTGGGATGGAAGTTGGTGCTAGGCTTGGTCAACCTGGGTCTCAGACACTCTACAAGTTTGTCAAACATGGCTGGTGGCATCCTCATGAAGTGATGGAATGCATGAGGGTCTTCTTTCCTCAGCTCCACCATCAACTGGTCATACAGTCCAAACTCCATTCTTCTCATGATCCATCGTCAGACCCACACAGCTCTTGGACGTCTCCTTCTTCTCCTTGTGTATAAAAGGTGAAACAGTCTGAACAGGTTTTGGTTCTGGTGATGAATGATCGCAGGTACCATATGAACTGTGTCATCATCCATGGTGGAGAACAATTGATGATGTTGAAGACCAAGACCAAGGGTGAAGAGGTCTGTACACCACGGCTGCTGGACTCATACTGAGATCCAGATGATTTTTTCCCCCTTTTTATAGGAAATATCGGTTGTCCGCTAGGTGTCCTTCTACATACTCTAGATATACTCCAAACATCCTAAATATATGAGATACATCCCGGATACAAACGTTTTGTCCATTTAATCCTTTATATACGAGATGCATACACTTACATCCTTTCTATTTCTGTGCTACTAAATCTGTGTAGATGTTCCATGTACCTTTTGTTTCCTCCCTCTTTCCGTTTTCAGCTGCAGCGGATGTGAGTTGAGGGGATGGCCAGAGGATGCAGAGAGGATACAGCGGATGTTTAACGGATGATAACGGACATAGAACATTTGTTGCCCGTATATGTCATTGATGTACATCGTACGCGGCAGAAAGTTCATCTGTTCACAAAGTTTTGTGCAGCTCAAAACTTCTTGCCCAGAGGAAATCTTAGTGAACGGATGCTCGACGGATAGAGCATATGAAACACGTATGCAATGAGTACACAACGGATGCATAGCGTTTTCCAACGGATGGCAAGCTTTTTTTAACGTTTTACATCCTCTTTGCATCTGTTAGTGCAGTGGGACCGGGCCTTTACATCTCTTTAAATTCAACCCTTCTGTAAATTATTCCATCCTTTGCAAAACTTTGAAGCTAGCATGGCCAAGCTCCCTGTGCAAAAGATGAATACATGAATTATACTTTGCCACATTTTCAAATGTTTGTGCACACCAAACCTTTTGTTCCTGCAACACATAATGGTTATCTTGCTTTATGCCTTTTGCATATACTTTGCCATTTTGCTTTATGAGACACTGCCCATCTACAAATGGTCTCAAATACAAGTGGTCTCAAATCCTTGCTTCTCTAAACTAGAGTCACTTAGCAAATTATTCTCCATTTCAGGCACACACAAAACATCATTGAACCTTGTTTCAGATATGGAATTTGCACACTGCCTCTTCCAATGACTTTAGTCTTTGCCATTTTTCAAGGCTACTGCATCTCAATTTAAACAATTTAGAATTATTAACAATTGTTTGACTAGCCCCACTATCAATTAACCTTTGATCTCTACTATTATAATTGCTGGCTTTTGCCACAGCAACTTATCCATCTGCTGATTCTTTTTCATTGCAAACTGCTCCTGTCTTGCAAATAATTTCCTCCTTGCAAAAAGTTTTTCCTTTTCAGTCACCACATCTTTTTTAGGTGTATCTGTTCTTCACAGGTAAAGCACCACTTCTGTTATTAGGCTATAATCTGGTCTCTTTTGTTGCTTTTCTTTTTGGAGACAGCCAGTCTGTGGAATTTTCCATTCTGCTTATCTTTCTGCTCCTTGGGACCCTTTCTCATAAAGTTTTCCTCGTGGCTACTGTTAGGGATAACATTGTTCACCCTAACTGTTTTAGGTGAAATACTAACTATGAATCATAGTTAGTGTATGCAGCTTTAAATGTAAAATAGCAATTGTGGGTGTGGTTATGAAAACCATATAAAAGTAGCATGGCTACAGCTTGCTCTCTCTCTCTCTGGCTTTGATGATCCCTGATTACTGCTTGGAAGCAAGACTGCATTGCTCGAACGGGAGAGACAACAAAGGACTGATTTATGTGAACTGACAATAGGATATTCTACATGGACTTTGCTAACTGAATATCCCTGAATGGACTGACTACATGGTAAATGAATATTGGACTGTTTTTGACTATGCTATAAACTTATACTGGAATAAAATATATTCTTGATAGCACAAGCGTATCTGTTATTTTTACTGTATGTTAATAAGCATACAAGCTTAGCTCACTCATTTATCTGTGTGCCTATCTGACTAACGCTGCACATTCTGTTTAGCTTGTCTACCTAACCCTGGTTGGGGAACCCAGGCTTAACAGCTACAAAAATAGCGTTTGGTTTTTTCAGCGACCAAAAACGCTTTCAATGCTTCCAAAAGCAATTCCTGCTCTAGTTTGTATTCAAATACTGAAGAAACAATGTCCCATGAGTCATCTAGACTGTTTAAAACCAACAGCACTTTTTGAGATTCAAGAATCTGCATTCCACTCTGTTTTAACTCCACAAACAAAGTTTGCATATTTACTAAATGCTGCTCCAGAGATTTTCCTGGTTGCAGACGGGCTCTGTATAACTTTCTTGATAATTGCACAATATTGCATGCAATTATCACTCACATGCAAACTTCTTAACTTCACACTCACATGCAAACTTCTTAACTTCAGGCAGGCCTCCTTTGCAGTCTTTAAACCAGCTACATTGATAAACTGTTCATCTTCTAAACTTAAGATGATATAAGCCATTCCTTTATCATGCTGCCTCTGATCTGCAGCATCTAAAGGCACTTGGAATGGGTTTTCAGCTATATCCCACAGTTCTTTAACTTTCAGGAAACATTCCATCTTTGCAGCCCAAATTATATAATTCTTCTGACACAAACGAGGCAGAGAGTTCTCCTTAATTTTCTCAGCCATCCTCCAAGCTTTCTCTGCCTTTTAAACACTGGCAGTCTCAACTTCTGGTGGTGATGTGTGGTCGTGGTGGCATGGGGAGAGAACACTCTGCCCCTTTAGTTGACTTGGAGCGGTCTGGTGGCCATTCGATGTGAAAATCAGTCCTGGAGGAATTGGTGAAGAAGAGGGGAACCTTCGGAATGAAGTGGGAAGGTGCGATCCCCAGTGGTGAGAATGAAGGAACCCTCTGATCCAGAGCTGAAGAGCTCAGTCTTGATGGCCAAATCAGAGACCTGACAAGAAAGGAAAAGGAAGTGAAAAGGAAGAATGGTGTGGAATAAGCAGTGGGAGCAAAGAAGATTGAAACTGTTAAAGTGCTAAAGAAGATGAGCCCAGAGAGTGACGGCATAAGTGACAACTCAGAGTGGCACATGAACAGTAGAATGGAGACAAGAGTGGAGAAAGGAGAGCACAAAAGGTGGTGCCCACAACAATGAATCAAACAACAATGAAGAAATGAAAGTAAGAGACTGAAAGCAAGCTGTGTGAAGAGGAGAGTGGACTGATTAGAATGGAGTAGCTGAACTGTTTGGAGCTGGCAAAGGGGCAACATAGTAGCAGAAGAAGAAACAAAGAATCCAAAAGAGGACTAAATAACTAAGGACTAAAGCCCATGTCACACTGGCCAACGGATGCAAAAAGGACACAGCAGACGAGAAAAATGTTCCATCCGTTGTTATCCGCTCTCAAAAGGGGGAAAAATTTGCATAAGCAGAGCGGATAACACGGACGGGGGAGGATGCGGGGCAGATGCAAAGCGGATGCAGAATGGAAGCCCAGCGGATGGAAGCGGATGGCACATCCGCAGGGCTTCCGGGGGGCCTCAGCGAAGCGGACGCGGAACGGATACAGCGGATGCAGAGTGGACGACGAACAGATAAAGCGGATGCAGAGCAGATGCACAGCGGATGCAGAGCAGAAGCCTAGCGGATGCCTGGCATTAATTGCGCATGCGGGGAGGATGCATTGCGTCAGCCCCATGGATATAACAGAAGCAGCTCGGAAGCAGGTCGCCATTCAGAGGAAAGACCTGCTGCCAGACACATTGACTGCCTTGCCTGCCCTGCCTGCATGTCTGTCTGCCAGCCTTGCTGCCAGCCTTCCTGCCAGCCTTGCTGTCTTCCTTGGTTCCTGCCAGCCTCCCTGCCAGCCAGCAACCCCACAACCATGCAGAAGCACAGCAAGCCTCAGCCATCTGCTGCCAGCCCTGGCAAGAGGGACAGGGCTACCATCCTGCCCCCTGGCCCTCACTCTGGTTCTGCTGGGGCTTCTGAAGAAGCCCTTGTAGTTGTGATAACTGGACCCTGACTTGGCTGGAGCTTTGTAGGCCACGTGCTTCCCAGCTATGGCTCCAACGGTGTGGGGGAAGTTCCACTTCTGATACCACTGCTCTGCAACTTTCTTCCAGCCTTCTTCAGTGGAGGGGCACTGGAGGAGCTCCTCCATGTACTCTTCAATGATGGCCTGCACCACTTCTCTGACCACAAAGCTGATGGTGCTGGGTGGCACCCTCCAGCCGTACTGCATGCTCCTGTAGGTGGTCCCTGAGGCCAGGTGGCGCAGAGCGAGTGCCACCTTGAGCCCAGTTTCCAGGCTGGGCGGGAAGTTGGTGTTTGTCTTGGTCAACCTGGGTGTCAGGCACTGCACAACTTTGTCAAACATGGCTGGAGGCATCCTCATGAAGTTCTGGAACGTCCGAGTGTCTTCGCTCCTGAGCTCTACCATCAGCTTATTGTACAGTCCGTCCTCTGCTCTTCTGGCGAACCATCTTTGGACCCAGACTTTTTTTGGGTGCCTCCTTTTCTTCCCATAGTAGAGTTCACCAAGCCTGTAAATGGTTTCGCACTGTTGCAGAAGGATGGTGGCTGCTGAGAGGACTTTGTCACAATCCACGGTGGACATGACTGGATGCTGTGGAAGAGGAAGAGCCAGATGAAGGCTGCAGAGGTCTGCACCGCTGGGCTGCTGTTCTGAAAGTGAGATGCAGGCGAGTTGCTCCCCCTTTTTATAGGCAGTATAGGTTTTCCGCTAGGCATCCTCTAGGCATCCTCTAGACATCCTTAATATCCAAGATAGGTCCCCTCTGCGAACATTTTTTCTGTTTTAAACGCTTTGTTTCCATTCTGCATCCACTAGGCATCCGTTCTGCATCCATTCCACATCCGTTCCGCTTCCTCCCTGCATCCGGGCAGATGCGAGTTGCACGGATGCAGAACGGACGCCTAGCGGATATAGCGGATGCAGAACGGATGTGTAACGGATGCGTAGCAGATGCGTAGCGGATGCAGAATGGACGAACTGGATACATTTTCCGCGCAAAAGTTTTAGGCAGCCCAAAACTTTTGGAGCGGATGAAACGTCCATAAACGGATGCTGGACGGATAGAGAGGAAGAAAAATGGAGGCAGTGAGTACAGAACGGATACATCGTGTTAATCAACGGATGGCAAGGTTTTTTGTCCATTTTACACCCTCTTTGCGTCCGTTGGTTCAGTGTGACATGGGCTTTACAAAGTGTCAGTGCATAATTTGGAGAGTCAAACATTTTGAAAGTGGAAAGTAGAAGTTAACTCTTTTAGCCCCCCAGCTCTCAATAACACAGTGAGATTTAAACTACTTGGTCGGAACTCTTAAAATATCTCAAAATATCCTTAATTAAAACTAATTGTTGAGATTGACTACAACCTCTGTACTTATATTTATCTGTATATTGAAAATTATATTGGTTGATTTTCTTTCTTCTTTTTTCCCTTCTTTTTCTTTCTAGTGGTTTACTTTTTGTGATAAAAATATTTAAGTTCATATACTTATAGATTGATTAAAATTTAAAGAAGGATATATATTTATAGAACTAGTTTTTGTAGTATAAATTAAGGATATACTTGTTTTCACTGATTGAATATTAAGAAAAAGATAGATAACTATTTATTTGTGATATTGAGCATTTTCCTACCTTAGAAAATTATTATTGATATTTAAGATTTACTTGAATATAATTACTTGAATATAAAAACTGCAATTTTATATAATTATATTGACAGTCAGTGTCAATATTTATTAGGAAATTGAAATTAGAAAATTGATTGTTTAAGTTAAATAACTAAGTAATCAATGAATTAAATATCCAACAAGTTAATATATTAAGTGATTAACAGACATAAATATATAAGAATTAATATAAGTGTGATAATTGTTAACTTTTAATATAACTGTGGTTCCTGATATTGGGATTGACCTGTAAAACTGCATGGTTTAACTAATTTTTGAAATCTCAAGAATAATTAAAATATAATACAAGATATAAGATTGTAGACTACACTGTAGAATAAAGATAGAGACTGAAATTAAAAGAACAGTGAATGGTGGTGTGGGAGAAAATAGAGAAAATATTAGGAGAACAATATAGAATATTACAAGAAATGACAAGTATCATGACCACCACAGTGAAAGCTGGGAAGAAACTGACTTCAACGACAACTGTGGTGATAGCATCCACGGCCACACAAAGATCAATAGAAGGAATGTTTGCAACAGATAAACCAAACCCTGTGATGAACATGCAAACTGTGCAGGCTGCCTTAATAGCAATATAGGAAACAATGACAAAGCTACAGGAAAATATGACTAAAATTAAGGAGAAATAAAAACAGAAATGGAAGAAGTGAAGAGAGAAGTGAGAAATGATTTCCAGAAATTAGATGAGAAAGTGGGCCTGATCCAGGAGGCGCTACAAAAAAAATGATCAAAGACTACAAATGATTGAGGAAAGAACAGAAGAAGCAGAACAAAAATTAGGTTTGGTGGACCAGAGAATGAAAGAACAGAATAGGGAAGTGGAAGACTCACTGATCCAGTTGGAGATGGACACTTGCAATTCTAGAACATAGTGGAGACAAAAGAAGATTTGGCAGTAATAATGGCTGAAATAATTGCAGAGGTTCTCCAAAGAGATAAAAGAGAGATAATTAATGAGTTGGATGAAGTCTATCAAGTATATACAAATGATGCCAGACAAAACAGACCGCCAAAAGAAGTCCATGTATGCTTTGCGTGAAAAAAAGTGAGGGACATAATTTATAAAATATCTAGAGATAAATCAATGTCCTATAAAGAAAAACAGATTATTACATTGAAACAAGTCCCCAAAAGAGTACATGAACAATGGAGAGAATATTGTTTCTTAGCAGCCCAACTTAATAAAAACAACATATTATTTAGATGTATAACACCAGAGGGAACGTTGGTGTCATGGCAGGGGAAGAAAATTAAGACAGACAGTTTAGGTAAAGTGCAAGATTTCCACAACCAACTGGTAGGCACAGAAGAAACAGGCAGTAGTAGAGAAGATTGGAGTCAGCCAGCCAAGAAGACCAACAACTGGAAAGGAAGGAGAGGGAGCAGGAAGAAGAGAAAAAGAGCAACTCAAATACAACAAACATCTCTCCTGAAGATATAGAAATAACCAGAGATGGCCCTGAGTTCAAATACAATGATGGCTCAGCGGCCCCTAAATTTTGTAGAGTTGTATGCAAAAATGAGTCCAGCAAATGCATATTCATTCATACAATAAACACCATTGCAAAAACCAATCCCAACCACAAAAAACTTTGCTCAAGACCAGATTTATCCATACTGCAAAGAATCTGCTCCCATGAACTCCGCAATGAACTCAAAAGACACCTAGACAATGGAGAGAAGGATCTCTACATTGACTACTGCACTGATTGTATCAAAAGTAAGTTACACAACCCACAACTTCACATCCAACCCTACTTCATCCAACCCACCATCACTCAAAACTAGGCAAGCCCCTAACTACCTCAATTCCAACTACTAGCTTCAATCTAAAAAGAAATCACTTTGGCGGAAAAACAAATCTGGTCACATTGCCAACTTCAAAAGCTATTACAAAAATTTATGCCACCAGATAAAGATTGAATGCACATTAAACAAGAGAAAAACTTTCTATGCACCAATTCCACCCGTGCTTTCTACAATTTTGTAAACAACAAACTAAAAGACTCAAGGTCCACCAAACCCCTGAAAGGACCTAACGGTAAAGACTGCAATGACGACACTATTAAAGCCAACCTCTTTAACACATTCTTTGGCTCAGTATTTGTAAACAGCAATGGATCATGCCCAGTATTTCCTAGTCAAACCACAGACAATTACAATGATCTAATAAAAATCGATTTTACAGAAAACAGTGTTGAAAAAGCACTACGCAATCTAAAACCATCTCTATCTATTGGACCGGATGGAATATGTGCCTACTTCTTAAAACAGCTATCCACTGCCATAGCCGAACCTCGAAGCATAATCTTTGAAAAATCTTTCAGGACCAGCTCCTTGCAAAAACTATGGTCATAAGCCATGATCATTCCCATCTTCAAAAAGACCCCAGCCTAGTTGAAAATTACAGACCAATCTCTTTACGCTGCATCACCTGGAAAGTCATGGAATCAATTATTAACCAATCCATTATCTTCCACTTAGAGACAAACAGCCTACTCTCTAATAAACAATTTGGTTTCAGAAAAAAACTATCCTGTAATCTGCAACTCTTACACTGCAAAAACATATGGACGACACAACTCGATCAGGGCAAAACAATAGACGCAATCTACATAGACTTCTGTAAAGCCTGACAAAGTGGTACACCTAAAACTAAAACTAAATTCTTATGGTATCTCTGGACACCTGCATAACTGGATAGAAGCATTCCTGTCAAACAGACAACAAATGGTCAAAATTGGGAGTGGCCTATCAAATTCTGTACCTGTCAACAGTGGTGTCACCCAAGGCAGTGTTCTAGGACCAACTCTCTTCATACTCTACATAAATGACGTCTGTGATCATATTAAGAGCAACTACGTTCTTTTTGCTGATGATGTAAAGCTGTTCAATACCACAGACAATACTGCTAACCTTCAAAAAGACCTTGACTTTGTATCAGAATGGTGGGGAAGGCGGAGCTACGTCTCGGTGTTACAGCTGCGATCTCGGGGCTCTGAGATCTCAGCTGATATTTTTGCCTCTGGTCGGTTCTAACGGACCTAAACCGTCCCGTAGAGA
>BLBF01000095.1:1423241-1446732 GCA_015471245.1 Laticauda colubrina | reverse complement strand
TACAATAATAGAGCATTAATATTATATATATGAAGAGTTTTTAGGATCGATTTGTTATGATTATACGATA
This sequence comes from Laticauda colubrina, assembly GCA_015471245.1. Taxonomy (NCBI): domain Eukaryota; kingdom Metazoa; phylum Chordata; class Lepidosauria; order Squamata; family Elapidae; genus Laticauda; species Laticauda colubrina. The sequence continues at coordinate 1,446,662 of BLBF01000095.1, read as the reverse complement.
AATTATAGAATAAACTGTTTGAAGTATTGTTATCTCGCAAAGCATGAATGATTAAAAGTATAGTCAGAAAAAGATTTTTTTATTTTTCTATTTTTTTTTAGTAATATTAGAATATGGATTGACAATATGAGTGGTTATGCAATATAATTGTAATTGACACTATAAAATGAATGCACAAAACTGATGAACCAACCGAAACACCGGAAGTATATATGAGAGTAGATGTTTTTAATGTTTTGTATGTTTGTCTGTTTGTAGAAAATTAATAAAAACTTTATAAAAAAAAAAAAAGAATGGTCAAATATATGGCAATTTAAAATCTCAACAAATAAATGCTCTGTCTTACATATTGGCAAAAAAAATCAGAAAATGAAATACTGATAGTATTTTACTTAGGCTGAATAGTCAAGATCTTGATGATCCAAATTCTGACAAGGATCTTGTAGTACTCATCTCTAATGATCTAAGTGCTAGAGCCCACTGTAACTACACAATCAAAAAGCCATTAAGAGTTACTAACCTAATCTTAGGTAGCTTTTTCTCTGGTAATATTACACGACTAACTAGAGCATACAAAAACATTTGCTAGACCAGTACTTGAATACAGCTCATCAGTCTGGAACCCACATTACATATCTGATATTAACACAGTTGAGAAAGTCCAGAAGTATTTCACAAGAAGAGTTCTCCACTTCTCTACTCATTGCAGAATACCTTATGCCACCAGACTCAAAATTCTAGACCTAGAAAACCTAGAACTATGCCGCCTTCTAAGTATAGTATATAAAATCATACATTGCAATGTCCTACCTGTCAATGAATACTTCAGCTTCAACCATAACAACACAAGAGCAAACAATAGATACAAACTCAAGGTTAATCACACCAAACTTGATTGCAGGAAATACAACTTCAACAACAGAGTGGTCAATGTCTGGAATACTCTACCTGACTCTGTGGATTCTTCCCCTAACTCCAAAAACTTTAACCTTAGACTGTCTACTGTTGACTTCAACCCTTTTCTAAGAGGTCTGTAGGGGGTGTGCATAAGCACACCAACGTGCCTACTGTCCCTGTCCTATTTATTTTTGTTATATGTATCCATGTATCCATAACTATGTTTTTACTTATATCTATTATCTTGTAAGCAATTGACAAACCAAATAAAATAAATAGAAAATAAATAAAGAAAAAAAAGAGAAGAAGAACCACAGGAAGAGAACAGAGTAAGAACAAGGGCACAAACAAAGGCAAGGAACAACAGGAATTAGTGAGTGACAGCAAAAAAGAAAAATGGAAAACAACTTGAAAATACTTTATTTAAATATAAATGGACTTCATTGCTCAATTAAACAGAACCAAATTTTTAAGAGATTGGCAAAACAAAAAATGGATATAGTGTCCCTCCATGAGGTACAGATCAGAACCCAGGGTAAAAAATACCTACAATATAAAAAATTAGGAGAATTGTAAGCAGCCCTAGCAGAAGAAAAAAAAAAGAGGGATAGCAATATACATTAGAGAAGGATTAAGAGCAGAAGTATTATATGCAGATCTAGTAGGTAGAACATTAATGTTGGAAGTGTTTCTGGAACAGAGGAAACTATTGTTAGTATATGCACCCAACAATCAACAAGAAAATTACTATAAAAATATTCATGAAAAAATTCTAGAATTAGGTATTGAGGACATTTGTATGTTAGGGAATTTCAGCACAGTCATGAATATCAAAAGGGATTATCAGAGTATTTATAGAACGAAGAAGAAAAACAACACCCTTCAAAAAACTTTTTTTAATATGGCAGAAGAACAAAATGTAATAGATATTTGGAGAGTACACAACTCAAAATAAAATAGGTTCACCTTTTATTCTATTCTCCATAAATCGTGGTTGAGAACTGGTCAAGTAAAAGTTTAGAGAATGACATAGAATCAGTAGAAATAGCACCAAATGTATGGGCAAACCATAACCCATTAATAGTATGGAAATGTCAACAAAAACGAAGAGGGAGATGGATGTTGGACCCACAAATTCTGAGAGAAAAAGGATATTTAGAGAAAGTAAAAAAGTAATTAGAAATATTTTTTGAAGTAAATATAAAGGGCCTGTCACATAGGCTGACAGATGCAAAAAGTATGTAAAAAGGACACAGCGGACGAGAAAATTTTCCAACCGTTGTTATCCGCTCTCAAAAATGCCCCGAATTTGCATAAGCAGAGCAGACAACAATGGAAAGGAACGGACAGGGGGAGGACGTAGCCAGGATGTAAAGAGGATGCTCCATGGAAGCCTAGCAGATGGAAGCGGATGGAAGCAGATGGCACATCCGCAGGGCTTCCGGGGGAGCACAGCGAAGCGGAAGCGCAGCGGAAGGAACGGATGCAGAGCAGATGCCGAGCGGATACAGCGGATACATCACGGAAGCCTAGCGGATGTCTAGCGGATGCCTAGCAGATGCAAAGTGTTCACTGCGCATGCGGGGAGGATGCATTGCATCAGCCCCGCGGATATAAAGGGATGCAGCTCGCAAGCAGGTCACCATTCAGAGGAAAGACCTGCTGCCAGACACATCTCCAGCCAACAACCATGGGGAAGAAGAGGAAGCCTGTGCCATCTTCTGCCAGCCCTGGCAAGAAGGAAAGGACCACCTTCCCAACCCCTGGCCCTGACTCTGCTTCTGCTGGGGCTTACTCTGCTGGCGCTGCTCCTGGTGCTGGTGCTTCTGCTGGTGCTTACTCTGCTGGTGCTGCTCCTGGTGCTGGTGCTTCTGCTGGTGCTTACTCTGCTGGCGCTGCTCCTAGTGCTGGTGCTTCTGCTGGTGCTTACTCTGCTGGTGCTGCTGCTGGTCCTGCTGGTGCTGCTGATCCTGCTGGTGCTTAAGCCCATGTCACACTGCACCAACGGATGCAAAGAGGATGTAAAACGGACAAAAAACCTTGCCATCTGTTGGAAAACGCGATGTACTCACTGCCTCCATTTTGCTTCCTCTCTATCTTTCCAGCATCCATTTATTGACGTTTCTTCTGCTCAGAAAGTTTTGGGCTGCTCAAAACTTTTGCGTGGAAAATGTATCCAATTAGTCCTTTCTGCATCCACTACGCATCCGTTACGCATCCGCTATATCCGCTAGGCATCCGCTACGCATCCGCGCAACTCCATCTACCCGGATGCAGGGAGGAAGCAGAACAGACACAGAACGGATGCAGAACGGATACAGAATGGATGCCTAGTGGAAACAAAGCATTTAAAATGGAAAAAATGTCCGCAGAGGGGACCTATCTCGGATATTAAGGATGTCTACAGGATGCCTAGAGGATGCCTAGAGGATGCCTAGAGGATGCAAAGGGACACCTATACTGCCTATAAAAAGGGGGAGCAACTCATCTGCATCTCACTTTCAGCCCAGCAGCCCAGCTGTGCAGAACTCTGCAGCCTTCATCTGCCTCTTCCTCTTCCACAGCATCCAGTCATGTCCACCGTGGATTGCGACAAAATCCTTTCGGCAGCCAACATCCTTCTGCAACACTGCGAAACCATTGACAGTCTCTGTGAACAGTACTACAGGAAGAAAAGGAGGCACCCAAAAAAAGTCTGGCTCCAAAGATGGTTCGCCAGAAGAGCACAGTATGTACTTTACGACAAGCTGATGGTGGAGCTCAGGAGTGAAGACACTCGGGCGTTCCAGAACTTCATGAGGATGCCTCCAGCCATGTTTGATGAAGTTGTGCAGCGCCTGACACCCAGGTTGACCAAGACAAACACCAACTTCCCGCCCAGCCTGGAACCTGGGCTCAAGGTGACACTCACTCTGCGCCACCTGGCCTCAGGGACCACCTACAGGAGCATGCAGTATGGCTGGAGGGTGCCACCCAGCACCATCAGCTTTGTGGTCAGAGAAGTGGTGCAGGCCATCATTGAAGAATACAAGGAGGAGCTCCTCCAGTGCCCCTCCACTGAAGAAGGATGGAAGAAAGTTGCAGAGCAGTGGTATCAGAAATGGAACTTACCCCACACCATTGGAACCATTGATGGCAAGCACGTGGCCTGCAAAGCTCCAGCCAACTTAGGGTCCACTTATCACAACTACAAGGGCTTCTTCAGCATCATCCTCTTCGCCATGGTCGATGCTGACTACAAGTTCATGTACATCGATGTTTCAGGCAACGGCTCATCTTCAGATGCCCAGGTATACAATGACAGTCACCTCAAGGAGGGGCTGGAAAGCAACCTCATGTGGGCTTCCCAGATCCAGACCCGCTGCCCAACCACACGCAAGATGTGCCCTACTTCATCGTGGGGGATGACGCCTTCTCCCTCACAACCTACCTCATGAAGCCCTACACCTCCAAATACCTCACCCGTGAAGAGAGGATCTTCAAATACAGGCTGTCCAGGGCAACATGGGTAGTGGAGAACGCCTTTGGCATCCTGGCCAACAGGTTCCAGATACTTCTCACCAACATGTAGCATCGCCCAGAGACCATGAGGAGGATCGTGGAAGCTTGCTGCATCCTGCACAATCTCATGCGCACCCGCTACCCAGTCTTGCAGAACAGGCTCGTGGACCTCCAGCAAGGCAATGGGGACATGGAGCCTGGGGAATGAAGACAATGGCAAAACCTGATCAATACTGAGGATGTGCAAGGGCCCAACAGAGCCTCACGTGAGGCAAAGAAGCAGCGCAACCTCCTGAAACACTGATGCAACTCCCCAGCTGGAGCGGTGGAGTGGCAAGACAGGATGGTAGATGCTTAATGGATGGTTCCTTCAGCCTGTCTCATCACACTGATGAGATTGTGCCATGTATGTTGAGTGGCCCTACAATGAACAGGGCATTTAATAAAGAGTTGTGTAAATGTTGAAATGTGTGGATCAATGCTTACATTGTAATTGATAATGAAGGGCCATAGGGGTGGCATCTGGGAGGGTGGACCATACAGTCCCACTATGCTTGCACTGAAGGTTTATCTATCCCACAACTATTACTCATCTCATAGGTATCCCTGCCCATCCCACAGGTATCCCTTCCCATCCCACAGGTATCCCTTCCCATCCCACAGCTATCTTAACCCATCCCAAAGGTATCACTGCCCATCCCACTGCTATCTTAACCCATCCCACAAACATGCAAAGGCTAAACCATTTCTAAAAGTTTCCACCCAGACTTTATAGAAAATAATTAATGAAGCAAGTGTGTGAAACAAAGATAAACTTTATTAATAACAAGCTGTAAAATAAACATGACCCAAGTCAAGTGTCCAAATAAAGTCCACAAATATCCAGGCAGACAGTCTCTGGCACTCCTCTTGGTCACTCGGAGGTGTGCGCCCATTCTAAGGTGTTAGGGTGCAGGTGCTGTGGAGGTGGGTGCGGCTGCAGTGCTGGTCTGAGGTGTTGTTGGAGTGCCTGGCCCCGAGAGGACAACAGGGGACGTTGTGTTGAGGAAGGTGTCGGACAGCTGACTCAGCCCCGTGATGCTGAGAGATCCTTCCTCCATGCCATGGGGTGTCAGCCCCAGTACTGAGGACAGATGTACTGAGGCCGGGCTTAGCTGTGGGATGGAGGAAGGAGCAGTGTAGTGGGGCTGCCTTCTCTGCAGCGGGGTGAGAACTGGCGTGGGTGGCATCATTGGCATGGCTGGCATCGCTGTTGTGGGTGGCATTATTGTTGTGGTTGGCATCGGTGGCATCATTGGAACCGGTGGCAATGGTGTTGCCTGATGACTCTGTGCCTGCATTTGGAAGGGCTGCTGTCTGTGCTGCTGGACCTCCGGGTAGCTGTAGCCCTGGTAGGTGAGGGGCTGTGGGAAGCCTTGGTATGGGAGGGACATCACCTGGGTTGGAGGAGCAGACCTGGACTGGGTGGGAGCAGGTTCCTCTGGGTCTGAAGGGTTGTTAAGCAGCGTGGTGATCCTCTCCTTCACCACCTGGTACTGGCGATCCGCCATCTCCTCAAGGGTCTGGTTGACATAATTGAGGAAGGGCTTGCGGTTGGAGGAGGAGGAGTTGATGGGGACCAGCTGAGAGAGGAGACCTATGCTGGTGCGGATGGTGTCCCTGATCTCCACCAGGACCTTGTGGCTCTGCCCCTCCTGCGGTCTGGCTCTCTGCCTTTCTGTGGAGGCGGAGGTGTGGGTGGATGCGGCTTCGGCAGCGGTGGACTCGATGTCTCCTTTCTCCCACCGCACCAGGGAGTCCTCCTCGCTCTCCACCACGCTTTCAACACCTGCCCGGGGGTTCTCCGCCGTGGCACGCTCCACAGATACCTGCATGGAGACAGGGACTGACTCTTGGCCGCCAGAGGACTGGCTCCCAGCAGGCTGCCGGAGAGAGAGGGTAGAGATTTGGGCTCCTGGTGCTCCTCGGTGGCAGATCTCACCCTCCAGGAAGCTGCACTTGGCTATGACATAGTTCTCTCTGTCCGTCAGCTTAACCGTGGCCTGGCCAGATTTTTTGAGGTGCAGCTTCCCGTACCAGGTGTGCATGTGCTTCCACCAGCTGAGGAGCACCTCCGAAGTGTAACCCAGACTCTCCACCCTCTCTCTCCAAGCAGCCTGCTTCCGCTTGGTGTCCCTGTACAGCCGGTGTCCCTTCTGCCACAGATAGTCATTCTCTCTCAGCCACTCCAGCCGTGCGCTTCCTCAATGTAGTACTGCCTCCTCTCCCGTTGTTGCATACGCCTCTTCCTCCCTTTGGCAGGACCAGATGGGCCCTCATCAGAGGGGCTTCCAGGTTGTAGGGGCTGCTCCTCCACACCAACAGCATCATCATCATCATCATAACCAGCAGGATCATAATCATCATCATCAGCAGCAGCAGCAGCAGCATAATCACCAGCAGGATCATAATCAGCAGCAGCAGCAGCAGCAGCAGCAGCAGCAGCAGCAGCAGCAAGACCAGGATCAGCAGCAGCAGAGTAAGCACCAGCAGCAGGGTCAGCAAGACCAGGAGCACGAGCAGAACCAGCAGGACCAGCAGGACCAGCAGGACCAGGAGCAGCTTCAGCAGAGTACGCAGCAGCAGAAGTGTTAGGGATAACATTGTTCACCCTAACTGTTTTAGGTGAAATACTAACTATAAATCATAGTTAGTGTATGCAGCTTTAACTGTAAAATATCAACTGTGGGTGTGGTTATGAAAACCATATAAAAGTAGCAAGGCTACAGCTTGCTCGCTCTCTCTCTCTGGCTTTGATGATCACTGATTACTGCTTGGAAGCAAGACTGCATTGCTCGAACGGGAGAGACAACAACGGACTGATTTATGTGAACTGACAATAGGATATTCTACATGGACTTTGCTAACTGAATATCCCTGAATGGACTGACTACATGGTAAATGAATAATGGACTGTTTTTGACTATGCTATAAACTTATACTGGAATAAAATATATTCTTGATAGCACAAGCGTATCTGTTATTTTTACTGTATGTTAATAAACATACAAGCTTAGCTCACTCATTTATCTGTGTGCCTATCTGACTAACGCTGCACATTCTGTTTAGCTTGTCTACCTAACCCTGGTTGGGGAACCCAGGCTTAACAAGAAGCACCACCGCCAGGAGCAGCTTCAGCAGAAGCTCCAGCAACAGAAGAGCGAGCCCAAGCAGCAGAAGCCCCAGCAGAAGATGAGTCAGGGACATGGGGCGGGAGAGTGGCCCTGTCCCTCTTGCCAGGGATGGCGGCAGGTTGCTGAGGCTTTCACTTCTCCCCCATGGTTGTGGGGTTGCTGGCTGGCAGGAAGGCTTGCAGGAAGGCTGGCAGGCACCAAGGCTTGCAGGAAGGCTGGCACCAAGGCTTGCAGGAAGGCTGGCACCAAGGCAGGCACCAAGGCTGTTAGGAAGCCTGGCAGACAGACTGGCTGGCAGGGAGGCTGGAAGGCAGGCTGCCAGAAAGGCTGGCAGGGAGGCTGGAAGGCAGGCTGCCAGAAAGGCTGGAAGGGAGGCTGGAAGGCAGGCTGCCAGCAAGACTGGAAGGGAGGCTGGAAGGCAGGCTGCCAGCAAGGCTGGAAGGGAGGCTGGAAGGCAGGCTGGCAGCAAGGCTGGCAGGCAGACATGCAGGCAAGAACTCGAGGTATCCAGCAGCAGGTCTTTCCTCCAAATGCTGTCCACGTGCGAGCTGCTTCTCTTTATATCCGCGGGGCTTGCGCAATGCATCCTCCCCGCATGCGCAATTAACGCCAGGCATCCGTTAGGCTTCCACTGTGCATCCGCTAGGCTTCCGCTGTGCATCCGCTTCATCCACTGTGCATCCGTTCTGCATCCGTTGTTTCCATTCCGCGTCCGCTTTGCTGAGGCCCCCCGGAAGCCTAGCGGATGCACCATCCGCTTCCATCCGCTGGGCTTCCGTTCCGCATCCGCTTTACATCTGCCCTGCGTCCTCCCCGCGTCTGTGTTATCCACTCCAATTATGCAAATTTTCTCCCCTTTTGAGCGCGGATAACAACAGATGTAACATTTTTCTCTTCCGTTGTGTCCTTTTTGAATCCGTTGGGCAGTGTGACACGGCCTTTACTCTGCTGCTGCTGATCCTGGTGCTGCTGGTGCTGCTGGTCCTGCTGCTACTGGTGGTGCTCCTGGTGCTGCTGGTGCTGCTTTTGCTGCTGCTGTTGTTGTTGCTGCTGCTGCTGGTGGTGGTGTGGTGGAGCAGCCCCTAGAACCTCGAAGCCCCTCTGATGAGGTCCCAGAAGGCCCTGCCAGAGGGAGGAAGAGGCATACATGAGATAGGGAGAGGAGGCAGTACTCCATCGAAGAGGAACATGAGGATGAGGTGCTCGAATGGCTGAGGGAGAACGAGTACCTATGGCGGAAGGGGCACAGGCTCTATCGAGACACCAAGAGGAAGCAGGCGGCTTGGAGAGAGAAGGCGGAGAGTCTGGGCTACACTTCGGAGGTCCTCCTCGGGTGGTGGAAGCACATGCACACCTGGTACGGGAAGCTGCACCTCAAGGAGTCTGGTCAGGTCACGGTCAAGCTCACCAACCGGGAGACCTATGTGATGGCCAAGTGCAGCTTCTTGGAGGGTGAGGTCCACCACCGAGGAGCAGCTCCTCTGTCTACCCTCTCTCTCAGGCAGCCCACAGAGAGCCAATCCTCTTCTGGCCAAGAGTCAGCTCCTGTGTCCAGGCAGATATCTGTGGGGCATCCCACGACGGAGACCCCCCCCCCCGAGAGTTGCACTCCCCAGGGCGGAACACGTGGAGGACCTCCTGACCAGTGGGAGCAAAGAGAGGGCACTGCCATCAGAGACCAACCCACACCCACACCCAGCTCCACCTCCACAGAAAGCAGGCAGAGAGGCAGACCGAAGGGGCAGAGCCACACTGTCCTGCTGGAGATCAGGGACACCATCAAAAGCAGCGTAGATCTCCTCTCTCAGCTGGTACACACTGACATACCATCCTCAAACTGAAAGCCCTTCCTCACCTATGTCAACCAGACCCTCATGGACATGTCCGAATCACAGTACCAGGTGATAAAGGAGAGGATCACAGGTCTTCTGCACAACCCTCTAGGCCCAGCTGAACCTGCTCCGACCCAGTCCAGGTCTGCTCTTCCACCCCAGGTGATGTCACAGCCCTTCCAAGGCTTTCCACAGGCCCTCACCTACCAAGGCTATGGCTACCAGGAGTTCCAGCAGCACAGGCAGCCCTTTCCCAGTCCAGGAGCAGGTTCATCGAACGCCACCAATGCCACCGATGCCACCGATGCCACAGATGCCACCCACGCCACAGATGCCACCAATGCCTCACCTCGCTCACCTGCAGACCACAGCCCCACTACACTCCTCCTTCCTCCACCCCACAGCCAAACCCGGCCTCAGAACATCTGTCATCGGTCTTGGGACTGACACTCTATGTCATGGAGGAAGGGGCTCTCAACATCAAGGGGCTGAGCCAGCTCTCTGAGAGCTTCCTCCACACACCATCCCCTGTTGTCCTCTCGTGGCCGGCACCCCAATGGTGCCTCAGACCAGTACTCCAGCAGCAGCCAGCTCCACAGCAACTGGACCCTTCACCTCTGAGACTATGGGCATGCCTCAGAGTGACTGAGAAGAGTGCCAGAGACTGGGTTGCTACCTGTTGACTTTATCTTTGCTTGGGACACTTTACTTGGGTCATTTTGCTTTTAACAGTTTGTTATTAATAAAGTTTATCTTTGCTTCACACACTTAGTTCAGTTCTTTTATTCAATAAAGTCTTGGTGGAAACTTTTAGAAATGGTTTAAGCCTTTGCATGCTTGTGGGATGGGTAAGGATAGCAGTGGGATGGGCAGGGATACCTGTGGGATGGGTAATAGCTGTGGGATGGGTTAGGATAGCAGTGAGATAGATAAACCTCCAGTGCAAGCATAGTGGGACTGTATGGTCCACCCTCCCAGGTGCCACACCTATGGCCCTTTATTATCAATAACAATTTAATCATTGATCCACACATTTCAACATAAACACAACTCTTTATTAAATGCCCTGTTCATTGTAGGGCCACTCAACATACATGGCCCAATCTCATCAGTGTGATGAGACAGGCTGATGGAAGCATCCATTAAGCATCTACCATCCTGTCTTGCCACTCCACTGCTCCAGCTGGGGAGTTGCACCAGTGTCTCAGGAGGTTGCGCTGCTTCTTCCCTTCATGTGAAGCTCTGTTGGGGCCTTGCACATCCACAATATGTATCAGGTTTCGCCCTTGCCTCCATTCACCAGGCTCCATGTCCCCATTGCCTTGTTGGAGCTCCACGAGCCTGTTCTGCAACACTAGCGGGTGCGCATGAGGTTGTGCAGGATGCTGCAGGCTTCCACGATGTTCCTCACGGTCTCTGGGTGATGCTGAATGGTGGTGAGAAGTACCTGGAACCTGTTGGCCAGGATGCCAAAGGCGTTCTCCACCACCCGTCTTTCCCTGGACAGCCTGTAATTGAAGATCCTCTCTTCGTGGGTGAGGCATCTGGAAGTGTAGGGCTTCATGAGGTAGGTTCTGACGGAGAAGGCGTCATCCCCCATGATGAAACAGGGTACAACTTGTGTGTCATTGGGCAGGGGGTCTTGATCTGGGAAGCCCATGATGAGGTTTCTTTTCAGCCCCTCCTTGAGGTGACTCCTTGTATACCTGGGCATCTGAAGATGACCCATTGCCTGAAGCATCGATGTAGATGAACTTGTAGTCAGCATCGACCATGGCAAAGAGGATGATGCTAAAGAAGCCCTTGTAGTTGTGATAAGTGGACCCTGATTTGGCTGGAGCTTTGCAGGCCACGTGCTTCCCATCTATGGCTCCAACGGTGTGGGGGAAGTTCCACTTCTGATACCACTGCTCTGCAACTTTCTTCCAGCCTTCTTCAGTGGTGGGGCACTGGAGGAGCTCCTCCTTGTATTCTTCGATGATGGCCTGCACCACTTTTCTGACCACAATTGTGATGGTTTTGTGTGGCACCCTCCAGGCGTACTGCATGCTCCTGTACGTGGTCCCGGAGGCCAGGTGACACGTTGGATACTTTATCCACTCAAAACATTTTGTGCAGCTCAAAACTTTTTGAGTGGATGTAATGTCAGTAGACGGATGCTGGACGGTTAGAAAGTATGAAAAACGGACGCAGTAAGTACAGAACAGATGCATCGCGTTAACCAACAGATGGCAATTGTTTCTCTCTGTTTTACATCCTCTTTCCATCTGTTGGTGCTGGGTGACATGGGCTTAAAAGAACATACATCCTTACAGAATTTGTGGAACACAATGAAAGCCTATTTAAAAGGATTAACAATAGCATATGATGCTAAAAGGAAAAAAGAAAAAGAAAAGGAATATAATGAACTACAGAAGGAGATTAGAAATTTGGAAATACAAGCACAAGTAACACCAGGAACCTTTATTGGTTATGTATAACTTTTTGGTTTCGTATTTTATGAAATGTTTTGCATATATTTTTGATTTTTAATAAAGTTTATTTTAAAAAAACACCGGGAGTCTCGCTCAGTTTAAATTACAATGCATTCCTTTTGTGTGTTGTGGGCTGCTGGGCCCATAACCTCTTAGATTTTGCAGCAGAAATTCAAATCCAGAAAGCACACACAGATGACTGATTCAGCAAGATTCATTAATTTCTTTATAAACATAATAATATGGGTAAAATGTACAATACCAATAGATTATTCCAATGTGGTAGAGAGTTACAGGGAAAACTCTGTTTTTTGTGAAAACTCACAAACAGATGAGAAAACAGCAGAGAACAGTTTCAATTCATTTTCAGTTGCAGACAAGAGTGCAGCTTCAGAGCTCCGAGATTAATATAGAGCCATACCTAGGCTCCTTCCAGTTTTAGTTTCCAAACAGTCCTCAATGGCTGACTTAGTTGCTATGCCTATTTATTGCCTGACCTTGTTACCATGCCTCTGCCAGTTCATGAATATTCTGACAACCTCTTCCTCTCTGTGGCAGCCCCTCAAATATTGGAACACTGCTATCATGTCTCCCCTCGTCCTTCTCTTCATTAGACTAGCCATGCACAGTTCCTGTAATCATTCTTCATATGTTTTAGTATCCAGTCCCCTAATAATCCTTGTCACGCTACAGGACTTTTCCCATTCACTCAACTAGAATGAACTTCTGAAAACGTATCCAAACGTATCACAAAGGAATTCTTTATTGAGATGAGACAATTCCTGCAGGAGTTCAAAGCAGCGCCTGAGGTCTCTCAGGCATACAGGGATATATAAGGGAGTTTAGAACCCCTCCCCTTATCTCGATGTGTATTTAGTGAAACAAAAGCCAGTATGTTTTCTTGTAAGGAACGATCTTTTCACAGTTTCCCAGGGCATACCTAATTTTCCCCCCACCCCCTTTTTAGAACGAACTATTCAAGAGATTCCCAAAGTACAATCTCACTGTGGATTTTTTATGACCTTCTCATCTCCTGGTTGTACCTGTCAGAGGTGATAGTTCTGGCCATCTGGTTTTTCTCCCTCCATCGTATCATGTGTGGTTTATCCAAATTTGATATAAGATTAAATATATTCAGGTTACATCAAGAAAGGATTTCTTTATCAGCCTCCCTCTCCCTTTTTCTTTTTCCACTGAAGAAATGACAGATACACGGATCTGATATCCTGCCCTCCTTAAAAAAACAGATAGAAAAAAAAAAACCTGGAAAAAAAAACAGACCTGGAGAAAAAACAAAAATCATGCATTATATTTGCAATTCAGGATGGTTTATCAGGGTATTTTTTGGTGGAACTTACATAGTATAATGTGGGTGCTTTTACATGTTGTTTGGCTACCCATTCATTTTCTGAAGAAGGAAGGTGTTTCCAAGCTGCTAAATATTGTGTGGATCCATGGTGAGTGCGTGAATCAGGGATGTCTTTAATTTCAAAATGTTGTTCCCCATGTACCATGATGGGGGTTGGAGGTGTGGGAAGGGGGGGTCTGGTTTGATCAAGCTACAGTGAAATACTGGATGAATCTACCTAAGTGTTTTTGGAATGTGAAGCTCGACCATCACGGGGTTAATAATTCTGGAGAATGGGAAAGGGCCAATGAATTTTGGTCCTAATTTCTTAAGAGGGTTGTAATGATTTTAAGAATTTTGTGGTCGAGTATACACAGTCCCCAATCTTGAAAGGTTTAGGTTCGCAACGTTTTTTGTCTGTTTGAGTTTTATAAACTGCTCTAGCTTCCTGTAAAGATAATCTTACCACTGGCCACATGGCTTGTAAGTTATCCATCCACTCCTTAAGGCAGGGGATTTCAGGATCTTTAGTGGGTAGTTCCGGCATGGGGTTGAATTCTTGGCCCTTGGCTACCTGAAATAGGGTGAACCCTGTGCTACTATGGACTGAGGTATTGTATGCTCCCTCTGCAAACAAGGTCAGTCCAATTATCCTGTTGGTGACAAATAAAACATCTTAAATATTGTTCTAATATGCTATTCACTCTCTCCATCGATCCATCCATTTGGGGGTGATTTCCTGACTACAACCCCTGGATGGAGCCTAATAGGTTTTAAAATGCCCGGCAAAATTTGGATGTGAACTGAACACCCATATCTGAGATAATCCGTTGGGGAGCTCCATGAAGGCGATAGATGTGTATTAGAAACATCTTTGCCAATACCTTGGCAATTGCAATACCTTTGGCATGGGATAAAGTGAACCTATTTGAAAAAAAGATCACTTACAACCCAAATGACAGTATTTCCAGCACTTTCAGGAAGCTCCACTATAAAGTCCATAGGGATCTCTTTCCAGGGAGCAGAAGGATCTGCTACTGTTTGTAAAAGTCCAGGATATTTTCCTTGTCTTCTCTTTGCAGAAGCACAGGTGGAGCAGCTCGCAACATAGCTTTCAATGTCCTTTTTGAGGGATGGCCACCAAAATTGTCTTTTGATGAGGTGCAGAGTTTTTACAAACCCAAAGTGTCCTGCTATTTTGGAGTCGTGGCAGCATTTCATGATGCCCATTCTCTGGCTTGCAGGGACCTAAAATTTGTTCTCTACCCAAGCCAGTCCATCTTTGAGTAAACAAGTGTTTTTGTTAGCCTGGAACCAGTCGTCCTTAAGTAGTGCCTCCTTATATATTGATGTTGTAGTGTCTTCAGTCAGGGATGATTTTTTTTCCTCTTGTGCCTGGGTGATTAACCTCAATCTTTTTACTGTTGTATTGGGATTTTCTGGACAGTGCATCTGCTAAGAAGGTCTTTCTCCCAGGAAAATATTTGAGAGTGAAATTAAAATGTTTAAAGTATTGAGCCCACCTTGCTTGTTTTTCGGAGAGTTTCCATGGATTTTTCAGGGCTTCCAGATTTTTGTGATCAGTCCATACTTCAAAGGGGATTTGGTTTCCTTCCAGGAAATGTCTCCATGTGAGCATTGCCTACCGCACAATATATGCTATATCCCACAGATACAGTATATCCCATATGGCCCATCTTTGCTCGGTTTCCGTCAGTTTTTTGGATGTATAAGCACATGGTTGTAATTGTCCACTTCCATTTTTTTGGAGGACTGCTCCAACTGCAACATCATTAGCATTTGCTTAGATGACAAAAGGTTGTTCAGGATCTGGATGCTTAAGGACTGGTTCTGCTGAGAATAGGCATTTGAGTTTCTCAAATGCCTCTTGGCATTCCATTGTCCAGATAAGGGGTTGCCTTGGTTTGGGTTTCTCTCCCCCTTTCGTTTTTAGCAAGTTCATGATAGGGAGGGTGATATTTGCAAAAGCTGGAATGAATTGGTGATAAAAGTTCGCAAACCCAAGGAAACTTTGCAGTTGTTTGCGGGTGTACGATAGCCCCCAGTCCAGTACAGCTTTTACTTTCTGGGGGCCAACTCTATTCCCTCGTGGGATATTCTATATTCCAAAATTTTTCTTGGTGGAATTCGCATTTAGAGAGTTTTTCATATAGTTTAGCATCTAAGAGTTTTAGATGCTAAACTATATGCATCAGAGTATCTTGATGTGTTCTTCCATCATTTCCATGTAGATTAAAATATCATCAAGATACACTAGAACCCCTTTATATAAAAATTCATGAAGGGTTTCATTGATCAATTGCATAAACACAGTAGGCACTCCTTGCAGTCCAAAGGGGAGCACTTTAAATTGGTAGCATCCCAATGGTGTGTTAAAAGCTGTCTTCCACTCATCCCCTTCCTTTATTCTGATGTGGTAATATGCCTCTCGTAGATCTAACTTTGAAATTTTTTTTCCTTTCAAGAGATGGGCTAATATGTCCTTCATGAGGGGGAGTGGATACATAATCTCTATGCAAATTGCGATCAATTTTTTGTAATTAATGCACAAGCGTGCAGAGCCATCTTTCTTTTCACCAAATAGCACTGGGGCAGTTAGTTTAGGATGGGCAGGTCCAATGAAACCCCTTTTTAAATTTTTATCAATAAATGCTCTGAGATCTTTCAGTTCTCTGGGAGACATGCAGTACATTTGTGGTTTTGGGAATTTAGCCCCTGGTAGGATTTTGATGGCACAGTTTGTGGTGTGATGGGGTGGGAGTTCATCACAAGCTTCCTCACTAAATGTTTGAGCCAGATCCTGGTACTCATTTGGGATGTTAACGGTTTCAACTGACTGTCCGGTCATGGCTGACTTTCTGTTTTCTGTTCCTTTCTTTATCCTTTCCTCTGAGCTCTTTGCAAATACTACATCTCTCTGTAAGACAGTTCCTGTCCTCCAATTTATTTTTGGATTCCATTTCTGCAACCATGTGAGACCTAGGACTAGCATCTCTTCCATTCCTGGGGCTACAATAAATGTGAGCATTCCCCTATGGTTCCCTAGTCTTATTTTTAATGGTTCTGTGGTACACCTGACTGGCTCCCCCCCCCCTATAATTCAATCTAATTGGTAGAAAGTGATGGGGTTTTCCATTTCTTTCAGTTGGACCCCCAATTTCTCTGCAAGGAAGGGATTTATGAGGCATCGGGTACATCCCGAATCCAGCAATGCTGCAACTTCCTCCCCCTTCCCTCGGCTGGGGATAAACAGTCTCAGGGGTAGGGTGATTGGTTCAACTGGATTGCTTTTCAGTGGGTCATCTTCCGGATTGTTTTCAGACTGGCTCAGGTTCCCTCGGAGCATTGGGGGGTTCTTCCTCTGGGTTGGTGGGGGATCAGAGTCCCACATCTACTCGGCCTCTCAGGCCAGTCTCCTTTCCTTGAGGGCTGGATGTTCTGGGTTTCCCCTCTGCTGGTCGGTCTAGCTTTCTGGCAGAGGTCTTCGAATGACATTCTGCTGCACGGTGTCCCTCCTTTCTACATTTAAAGCAACCAGACATTCTTGGAGTCATGGTGGATTGGGGTTTGAAGACTTCCCGTTTCCCCAGGGGTGGGGATCTTTTCCAAGATTTCCCACTGCAGTACTGTTTTGAGTTATGTCTATCTCTGCCTCCTCTGCCATCATGTACCATTCATTCAACAGGTTCGGAGCCCCATGGGCCAGGCATGCAGTGTATAGGTCGTCATTTAGTCCATCTTTGAATCAACAGATTAGAATATCCTCTGGCCAGTCCATCCAGCCGGCCAGGTCATGAAATTCCTTGGTATATTCTGCTACCGGGCGACGGCCTTGTTTTACAACTAATGCGGCCGCTGGCTTTTCTATCGGTGAGGGAGTCCTCGAAGCAGTGACGTAAGGCTGTCATGAAGCGATTGAGATTCCTTAATTCTGGGGCATTGACATTGTGGAATGTCACCATCCATCTGGCTGGTGCCCCTTCAAGGACATGGGTGATGATTCATACTCGGGATCTCTGGGTTGAGAAGTCCTGCCCATATTCTTGCATGTAGGTGAGCACTTGCATCAGGAAAAATCCCAGTTTCTGGGGGTCTCCATCAAATTTTACCCCCAAGGATGAGATCTTTCTCTGCAGTTGGATGTCTCTTGGTTGGCCAGGGTTAATCCCCTGATCCAGAGCGTTTAGGGGTCGGGTACTTGGTATGGCTCCTGGTCCTTCGGCTTGTCCCTATGCCCACTCAATTTCCATTGGATCAGGAGTGGTGGCTCAGGTTCTCTCATTTTCTGGTTCCCTCACTTTCCTGCAATGTCGCCCTGGTGCATCCCTCACATCGAGGTTCTCCAGGGCTTCCCTCATGAGGCATTTTATGTACCATCTCATTCAGTCATCAGCCGGTGGCTCCTCGTCCCATTCTTCCTGATTCAATAGGGCCCCCAGCTCCAATTTCCACCCAGGCTTACGATTGCCCAGAGGTTACTCCTCTGGTTCTTCCATTCCAGCTGTCTCTTTTTCCTACACCTATAGATCACTGGGGCTTGGTGGAGGTTTGGTAGGCAGCCTCTCTGTCTTCGATGGTGTGCACCAAGTCAGTATCTGGGTAGGTACCTATCAACATTTCTCCCCAGAATTCGGCTTCCCCTTGGTCCTTGCTGTCCTCAGACATTTTCCTTTCTTGCAGGGTCCCCTTGGTCGAGAGAAAGGCTTTTGTTTTTGTTTTTAAATTTCCTATCTGGGCTGACCTCTATTGCAGATGGTCAGGCTACAGAACTTTTCCCATTCAGTCAACTAGAATGAACTTCTGAAAACGTTATCACAAAGGAATTCTTTATTGAGAAGAGACAATTCCTGCAGGAGTTCAAAGCAGTGACTGAGGTCTCTCAGGCATACAGGGATACATAAGGGAGTTTAGAACCCCTCCCCTTATCTCTATGTGTATTTAGTGAAACAAAAGCCAGTATGTTAATTTCTCCCCACCCTTCTTGTAAGGAACGATCTTTTCACAGTTTCCCAGGGCATACCTAATTTTCCCCCCACCCCTTTTTTAGAACAAACTATTCAAGAGATTCCCAAAGTACAATCTCACTGTGGAATTTTTATGACCTTCTCATCTCCTGGTTGTGCCTATCAGAGATGATAGTTCTGGCCATCTAGTTTTTCTCCCTCCATCGTATCATGCGTGGGTTATACAAATTTGATATAAGATTAAATATATTCAGGTTACATCAAGAAAGGATTTCTTTATCAGCCTCCCGCCCCTTTTTTTTCTTTTTCCACTGAAGAAATGACAGATACACAGATCTGACAGTCCTGGTTGTTCTTCTCTGCACATTTTCTAGTCTCAACATCTTTTTTATAATTTGGTGATTACCAAAACGGGATACAGTAATCTCAATGTGGTCTTACTAAGGCTTTATAGAATGGTATTAGTACCTCTCTTGATCATGATTATATCCCTCTGTTAATGCAATTTAGGATTGTATTGGCTTTTTTGGCTGCCACAGCACACTGCTGGCTCATATTCAACTGGTTGTCCAAGTCTCCAAGATCCCTTTCACAGTTACTGTTGTTAAGTCTGGTTTCACCCAGTCTATATGTGTATTTTTGGTTTTATTTGCCTAAAGAACCATGTCACACTGGCCAACGGATGCAAAAAGGACACAGCGGACGAGCAAAATGTTCCATCCGTTGTTATCTGCTCTCAAAAGGGGCAAAAATTTGCATAACCGGAGCGAATAACACGGACGCAGGGAGGATGCAGGGCGGATGCAAAGCGGATGCGGAACGGAAGCCCAGCAGATGGAAGTGGATGGGAGCGGATGGCACATCCGCAGAGCTTCTGGGGGGCCTCAGCGAAGTGGACGCGGAATGGATACAGCGGATGCAGAGTGGATGCTGAACGGATGCAGCGAATGCACAGCGGATGCACAGCGGAAGCCTAACGGATGCCTGGCGTTAATTGCACATGCGGGGAGGATGAATTGCGTCAGCCCTGCGGATATAACGGAAGCAGCTCGGAAGCAGGTCACCATTCAGAAGAAAGACCTGCTGCCGGACACATCGACTGCCTTGCCTGCCCTGCCTGCATGTCTGCCTGCATGTCTGCCTGCCAGCCTTGCTGCCAGCCTTGCTGCCAGCCTTGCTGTCTGCCTTGGTGCCTGCCTCCCTGCCAGCCTTGCTGCCACCCTTGGTTCCTGCCAGCCTCCCTGCCAGCCAGCAACCCCACAACCATGCGGAAGCACAGCAAGCCTCAGCCATCTGCTGCCAGCCCTGGCAAGAGGGACAGGGCTACCATCCCGCCCCCTGGCCCTCACTCTGGTTCTGCTGGGGCTTCTGCAGCACAGGCTCACTCTTCTGGGGCTGGCGCTTCTGCTGCTTCTGCTTCTGGAGGAGCTGATGACAAGCACTCCAGCACCAGCCACCTCCACAGCACCTGGACCCTTCACCCCTGGGACTGAGCGACCAGGAGGAGTTCCAGAGACTCATTTTTGTCTTATAGCTTGTTGTTAATAAAGTCTATTTATGATTCACACACTTGCTTCATTTCTTTTTTTAATAAAGTCTTGGTGGAAACTTTTATAAATGGTTTAAGCCTTTGCATGCTTGTGGGGTGGGCAGGGACACCTGTGGAATGAGCAGGGATACCTTTGGGATGGCTAATAGCTGTGGGATAGATAAACCTCCAGTGCAAGCATAGTGGGACTGTATGGTCCACCCTCCCAGGTGCCACACCTATGGCCCTTCATTATCAATACTAATATAAGCATTGATCCACACATTTGAACATAAACACAACTCTTTGTTAAATGCCCTGTTCATTGTAGGCCCACCCAACATACATGGCCCAATCTCATCAGTGTGATGAGACAGCCTCAAGGAAGTATCCATTAATCATCTACCATCCTGTCTTGCCACTCCACTGCTCCAGCTGGGGAGTTGCACCAGTGTTTCAGGAGGTTGCTTTGCCTCACGTGAGGCTCTGTTGGGGCCTTGCACATCCTGAGTGTCAATCAGGTTTTGCCCTTGCCTCCATTCCCCAGCCTCCATATCCCCATTGCCTTGTTCACGGTCCACAAGCCTGTTCTGCAACACTGGGTAGCGGGTGCGCATGAGATTGTGCAGGATGCAGCAAGCTTCCACGATCCTCCTCATGGTCTCTGGGCTATGCTGCATGTTGGTGAGAAGTACCTGGAACCTATTGGCAAGGGTGCCAAAGGCGTTCTCCACCACCCATCTTGCCCTGAACAGCCTGTAGTTGAAGATCCTCTCTTCACGGGTGAGGTATTTGGAGGTGTAGGGCTTCATGAGGTAGGTTGTGAGGGAGAAGACGTTATCCCCCACGTCTTGCTTGTGTTGGGCAGTGGGTCTGGATCTGGGAAGCCCACCATGAGGTTGTTTTCCAGTCCCAATCCCACCACCACCCAGCAAAGATAAATTCCATGGCCAAAACACTAATTACCAGAACCAAACGCCTGGCAGACAAGACACATATAAAGACTGAACTATGCACCCTGACTAAAGTATTGACAGCCAATGGCTTCCACAAAAACAAAATCACCAGCTTGATCCACAAAAGCACACCAAGACATAACAGAGACCCAGAAGATCAACAGACCTATGGAACAGCCGTCCTGCCCTACATAAGAGGTACTACAGATAAAATCAGTAAGATACTTCACAGGCATCACATCAAGACTGCCTTCAAAACAGACAAAAAAATAGCAGCCATCCTTAGAAACCCCAAATACAAAATTGACCTGGAAAACCAAGGCATATACGAAGTTCCCTGTGCATCATGCCCGGCCACATACATTGGACAGACCAATAGAAGAATAAGTACCCACCTGGATGAACACAAAAATGCAGTAAAAAAGCTGGAACACACCTCCACACGAGTCCAACTCATGAAAGCCACAGGTCATAATATCAACTTCAATGGCACCAAAACCCTAGCAACCATAGAAAACCCCAACCACAGAATCATCAGAGAATCCATAGAGATTGAAAAAAGACCTGAAAGCATGAATAGAAGAGATGATTCCACCAGACTGTCAATCATTTTGAAGCCTGCACTCTCAAGTAGAAAGATCTCCACACCACAAGCCAGGCAAACCCCTGGGCACAAACAGACTCCCTCTGATACCTTCAGCTCAAACAACCCCCCACCAGGCACCCATATGAAACCTAGCTTCCTAATAGATAATAACCGTCCTTTCACACAAAGCCAACCTGCACTGAAAGCCTCCAACACAGGAACAGAGTGTTGCCAGCCAATCAAAGCCATAAAACAGACAGAAGAAACCAGAAACACCAAACAAACTCCAAATCCAATAAACACAGACCAAGACTTCCAACCAACCAGGATGAAGAAAAAAACCATCCTGGCACAACAATAGGCTAGCCTCAAATTTAAAACTAACGACTGTGAGACTCTGACCCACATACAAACTCAATACAGGAGCCTGACGATGGTAGATGGGATTCTGCTGAAACGTTGCTACAACTTTAAAAGCACTACAATGACGTGGGATAATACCCAAAAGAAGCTGAACAGAACACACACACACACACACACACACACACGTATGTATGTATGTATGTATGTATGTATAAAATCAGAGATAAATCTATATAATTATAGTCTATGTCCTGTGTTCTATATTCCATAGCCATAAGAGGAGATAAGTTATACATTTTTGGGTATAAAATATTAATATAACTATCTAAATATTATAGATTAAATAAGAATATTTACATAAATCTCCATTTTCTGGCAGTTCGTCAATTTCAACAACTTCTCATTGGTCCTACCTATGTAGCAATGTGTAAATTTTATTTCCTTTTTCTTCTATATTTTTCATGTTTTACTGTCTACCCATTGATACCAAATGTTCCCGATTGAGTAATATTCTAAGTCTTCTTTATCATTTAATTTCATTGGGAGTCTATCTATATCTGCACATTCCAGAATTTTTACAAATTATAACTTCATCAGATGGAATGGTAGACATCTTGCAAGCCTGCATTAGGGCAAATTTTGCCACCATTATTATATGTATAATCAAGTATTGGATCTTTTGGGGATATTTATCTTTAATTATTCTCAAGAGAAATAACTCCGGCTTACACTCCCACCTGCAATACAATGGTGGGTTTCAAATTTCTGTGGGCATGGCTTAATTGGTGGGCGTGGCTTGTCACCAGAAGTTCTGGGTGCTCCAACACTGGAAGTTTTTAACAAAAGATTGGACAGCCATTTCTCTGAAATGGTATAGAATCTCTCCCAAAGTTCCTTCAATGCAGGGGCGGTATCTACCAGTTTGCACCCATTCGCTAGAACCGGTTGTTAACATTCTAAGCAGTTCGGAGAACCGGTTGTTAGAAGAAACTACTGGCCTAATCCTGTAAAAAAGGCATGAAGGAAACATTCTGGTGTTGCTGACAGAAACTGCCTCTCCATTAAAGCTTATTACATTCTTGGCAGGACTAGACTTCCTGTCCCTGGAACTTCTCTGACGTTTTTTTTTCCCTCCTTTGCTGGTACTTTGCTTGTGTGGAGTGATCATTCAAAGTTACAACGGCACTGAAAAAAGTGACTTATGACCATTTTTCACACT
Organism: Laticauda colubrina; assembly: GCA_015471245.1. Lineage (NCBI taxonomy): Eukaryota > Metazoa > Chordata > Lepidosauria > Squamata > Elapidae > Laticauda > Laticauda colubrina. The sequence continues at coordinate 1,423,800 of BLBF01000095.1, read as the reverse complement.
TACGACTGTTGCAGCATCCCCACAATCATGAGAGGCCAGGCAAGGAGATGGTGCCTCGATGTGAGTGATGTTGAGTTGGCCACACCCAGCCAATAACATGACCACCAAGCCATGTCCACCAACCCATGCCCACCAACTAAGCCACTCCCACAGAACCGGTTGTTAAAAATTTGAATCCTACCCCTGCTTCTAAGTGCTATTCTGTTATTCTCACACCTTTCCCATGAACTCTGTTCAGATTTTGGCATCCTCAACAGTTTTTCTGCCTGAGCAGGGGTTGGACTAGAAGACCTCCACAGTCCCTTTCAACTCTGTTAAACGCATCTTATTTATGCTCTGAACTCTTGACATGTAAACCCTGAAAAATACCTGGGCAAAAGAAAGGCAGTAAAATCACTCTAGATGTAGGGATAGTGCAAAATATTAACATATTATAAATAATGGAACAATTAAAAATAATAGCACAGAGTTTTCTCTCTCCCCCTCTTCCTTCTTTTTTCTTTCTCTCTTTCTTTCTCCCCCTTCCTCTTTCTTTCTTTCTTTCTTTCTTTCTTTCTTT
>BLBF01000095.1:1379861-1415258 GCA_015471245.1 Laticauda colubrina | reverse complement strand
ATCAATGGATGATGTGGAAGAGCAAGAGCAAGGCTGAAGTGGTCTGCACACCAGGGCTGCTGGACTGAGTGAGATCCAGGTGATTTCCTTCCCCTTTTTATAGGAAATGTCGGTTTTCCGCTAGGTGTCCTTCCACATACTCTAGACATCCTCCAGACATCCTAAATATCTGAGATACATCCCATATACGAACATTTTGTCCGTTTTAATTCTTTCTATACGAGATGCATCTGCTTACATCCTTTCTATGTCCATGCTACTAACGCTGTGTGAACGTTCCACGTACCTTTCGCTTCCTTCCTCTTTCCGCTTTCCGCTGCAGCGGATGTGAGTTGTGCGGATGGCCAGAGGATGCCGAGAGGATACAGCGGACGTGTAATGGATGACAACGGACGTAGAACGTTTGTTGCCCATATGTATTGCGGATGTAGATCGTACGCGGCGGAAAGTTCATCCGCTCAAAAAGTTTTGTGCAGCTCAAAACTTCTTGAGCGGATGAAATAGCAGTAGATGGATGTTTGACGGATAGAGTGTATGAAACACGTACGCAGTGAGTACACAATGGATGCATCGTGTTTTCCAACAGATGGCAAGCTTTTTTGTCTATTTTACATCCTCTTTGCATCTGTTGGTTCATTGTGACAGAGGCTTCACAAGGGTTATCCTCAGCTTTCTATCCTGCTTGTAATGGAGCAGCAGAGAGGACTAATGCCATGATTTAACAATACATTAGATGCTATGTAAATTATCAACAAGGAAATTGGGCTGAGTTATTACCTTTTGCAGAGGTTGCTTACAATAATGCAGTACATAGGAGCACGGGATTGACTCCAATCCAAATCAACACTGGAATGGATTTTGTCCTGATGTCAGAATTACCTAGAAAACCTTCCTCATCCATGTCTCTAACAGAATGGAAGAACTTATTAAAGAAAGGGTGGGAAGATACAAAAAAAGCTTTGACCGAAGCTGCAAAAAATTATAAAAAACAGGGTCTGTCCTAGGGCTGGCTTCTTTCACATCAGGCTGTGGGCTCTCTTCTGCAATCAGGTGGGAGACACAATTCTCCTTGTCTTCTCCAACAATTCCCCCTCTCTCTGCTGGTCCCTCTGGGACCGAATGTTGCCTCAATCGGCTACTAGACATGAAAATCTCGGTACAGTGAAAGAAGTGCTGTTTTTCTGTACTGCCACAACATGACATCACCACCGGAAGTCTGAGCAACCTTTTATTCCTCAGTGTAATCCATTCTTTCATCCAAGTTAATATTATGGCCTGATTATATAATCCCAATTAGGTAACCCAAATCCTCCTCTAACTCTCCATGCTGTAGCTGTCAACTCATAAAATATTTATATGGTCTTTTTAGAGTTGCCAACAGAAAGCGAGGGGGGAGCAGTGCAGCAGCTTGCAAAGTGAAAGTGCATCCATAAATAGTTTTCAAAGATAGTAAAAGATAATAATTAGGTCACTGAAGTTTCTGCCATGCAAAATTCTAACTGGAGAGCATGATGGATGACTCTTGGCTATGGATGTGTCCCATTGGAGAATATGAATTACGATACATCCAGGGGGTGGGGGAAAACTAGGGTCAAGAGTGACAATGAATTATATGTCTCAGAGTCAGCTACACTCAAGCAATTCTGAACTTTTTAACTCCCAATAAATTCTTTTGAAGTTTTGGGAGTTTGGCTTGAGACTCATGATTTAAATGGGGGTAACTGCCAGAAACCTGACAGCTGCATTTTTACATTGATTCTTGCTTTCTTCCCTTGCCATATATATTTCAATACTAGTTTGTTAATGTCTTCAAAATATTTTTTCCCAATTTTATCAGAATTGTTTGAAACAAATACAACACTTTTGGTAATATGTTCATCTTAATTGTCACAATTCTTTCTGTTAGTCATAACTGCATATTACTCCATTTTTCCAACTCGATCTTAATTTGTTAAGTTTATAGTAATTATCTTCTTTAATTGTTCCACATCTTGCCGTCAACTGAATTCCTAAGTACTTAACTTTCTTTACTATTTGAATATCTATACTCTTTATCAATTCTTCGTTTTTGTTTCTCTGTCATGTTTTTACCAATATCTTCGTTTTCCCTTTGTTTATTTTCAATCCAGCCATTTCCCCATATTCCTCTATTTTATTTATTAACTTGGGTCCTGTTCCTAGAAGTTCTTCTAATATAAAAACTAAATCATCTGCAAATGCCTGTAATTTGTACTCCTATTTTCTTAATTGCACCCCTTTTATCTCCTTATCTTCCCTAATATTTCTATTTAATACTTCTAATGTTAATACAACAGTGGTGATGGAGGAGTGCCCTGTTCTTTTCTCAATATGAATTTTCCCCATCGGTTCTCCATGAAACATTACCTTTGCATATTGTTTATAATATATTTTCTTAATCATGTTAATAAACCTTTTCCCAAATTCCATTTCTTTTATTTGTGTCAACATAAATTGCCAGTTCACATTGTCAAAGGACTTCTGTGCATCTAAAAATATCAACACCATTTGTTTTTCAGGATTTGCTTCATAGTATTCCAAAGTGTTGAAAATTATTCTCATGTTGCCCTTTATTTGTCTGTTCGGTAAGAACCTATTTTGATCTGGATGTATAAATTGATTTAGATATCTCTTTCGGTATATAAGAGTAATGTATGCTTCCATCCATGAGTTAGGTATTTTTGCCTCCAACAATATTTCATTTACTATTTCTAGTAATATATCTCTTAAAGAATCCTATAGGGTTTTGTACATTTCTTCTAGTAAGCCATCTGGCTCTGGTGTTTTCCCTTGTTTTGTCTTTTAATTGTTTCTGTTAGTTCTATCATTGTATTTTTTCCTCTAATATTATTTTAGTTTCTTCTGGTATTTTAGGTAATTTTATCTTCTTTAGGTATTCCTTTATTTCTCCCTTTCCCATTTGTTCTTCTTTATATATTTCTCTACAATATTTTTGTGTTATTTCTTTTTTATCTTCATTTCTATAACAAAAATTCCCTTTATGATCAATTAGTTGAGGGGTCCTTTTCTTTTCTTTTTTTCAGTCTATGTGCTAGCCACCTTCCTGATTTATTTGCATTTTCAAAAAAAGTTCTGTTTGGATTTTTTTATTTTTGGTGCTAGCTCTTCTTTATCTATTATTTCCATCTTGTGCTTTGTTAGATTCATTTTATTTTGGATATCTTTTTTTTTGGCAATTTTTTTTGTAGTTCTCTCCAGTTTTTTGTATTCTTCTTATAATATCTTTTGTGTTTGTCTTTTTTCTCTAGTTCTCTTTCCCACAAGTTATTGTTAATCCTCTTATGTAAGCTTTAGCTGTCTCTCATATGTTTTGTAAGGAGGTTCCTTTTTTGTTTTCTTCAAAGAAGAATTTTAATTCTTTTTCCATATATTCCATATATTGTTTCTTTTAATATTGAGTTATTCATTATTCATCTTGACCTCTTTTTTTGTTCCTTCCATGTTACTTTAATTGGGTTATGATCTGCCCATGTATTTGTTTCAATACTTATGTCTTGTATATTAATAATTAAATCTGTTGTTGCCTACATCATATCTAATCTGGACCAAGAAATATGTCTATTCGAATAGAATGTATATTGTTTATCTTCTGGATAACTTTCTCTCCATGCATCTTGTATTGCTAGTTCATCTGCCATTTTAAAGAATGATTTTGGTAGTATTTTCCTGTTCTTTTTATTTATCTTTTGCGTTTTGTAGTCCATTTCTACATCTACTTTTGCATTATAATCTCAAATAATACAAATGTTTTCATATTCCAACTCTATTATTTCCTTATGTAATTTATCGTAAAACTCCTCGACTTTCATTTGGTGCATATATTGCCACTAATAATGTTTGTTTGTAGTTCATCAATTTTCCACCATTAATATTCTCCCATTATTGTCTTGGTAAATTGATTCCGTTTTTATAGTATATGTATGGTGCTATTCCTCTTCTATTTGTTGTGCTAATGTAGTATATAGTTTCCCAATTTTAGGATAGTCCAATATTTTGTCATATTGTTTTTTAATATGCACTTCTTGCAAACAGATTATGTCTGTTTTAACAATTTTAACTTTGCTAATTTATTGAATATTCTTTTCCTTTTAATTGTTGAATTTAATCCACTTATGTTAATCATCATTAATTTTATTTCTTCTTCCATGTTTTTATTTATAGCATGCTTTTGTTGCTCTTGCCACTTCACCTCCCTTGGTTCCTTTGGTCTATCTTCTTCCCCAGTTGTTTTCTCTTCCTGTTCTCTTTCCTCTTCCCTTTGTCGTCTTTTGCTTCTTTCTGCAGCTTTTCCCCCTAGTTTTATTTCTTCCTTTTCTCTTCTTTCTTCTCCTTCATGTTCTTTAAAATATTGATCATAAAATTGTTCTGCTTTCTCAATTGTGTCTAATCTGTGTCTCTATTCCCACCATGTCAGCATTATTCCTTCTGGTATCAGCCATCTGAAATTAATTTCTCTTTTAATTAAACATTTTGTTAGAAATTGATATTCTCTTCTCAAGTCTCTAACACTTCTTGGTATTTGTTATAGTACTGTTATCACCTTCCCTTTGTATTTTAATGTGTCATCTCTCACTGCCTTTAATATTTTTGTTCTTATAGCTTTCTTTGTAAATTTGACGTGGACTTCTCTTGGCAGTTTGTTTCTCAATGCATACCTAGTCTGGGCTCTGAATATTTCATCTACATCAAATATCATTTTCTCTTTTGTTACTTCCAGGACCTCTGCTAATAACTCCACCATTATTTCTGCTAAATTCTCATCTTTTTCTTCTTCAACATTTTAAAATCTTAAACAATAGCCAGCCTTATCCATCTCCAGCATAATTTTTTTTCTTTGCTTTTGTCTGAATTTGTTAATCTAAAACCCATTTCTCCTACCCATTGTTTTATTATAGATGCTTTCTCTTCTATTTTCACCATCTGTTCTCATTTTTCATCATCAATTGTTGAAAATTCACTACCTTTTCTTTTACATTATCTACTTGCCCTTCTACCTTCCCTATTTTTTCATTCATGTATCCAATTTGTTCTTGCATTGTTTGAAGGATCATTTTAATTTCTGCCTGCATTATAACCACCTTTTCTTGCTGGATCATCAAATCAATAGATCTTTGGCCTCCAGGGCTGGATACAGCAAAGGATGATGTTGAGGATGGAGCAGATGTCATTTTTTTTATTCTTTGATATTGCATTTGTTGTCTCTTAATAATCTCTTTATAATCCATCTTGTATGTAAAATCAATTTATAACCCACCACAGTGTCTTTCTCCAAAAACTTTTTCTTCAGGCTCTTCTATATCCTAATCCAGTGATGTGAACCTTTTTGTTGTGGTGTGCCAAAAGTGCATGCATGTGCAATTGTGGGTGAGCTGGCACCCACAATGCAATGCACCCCCCCGTGTGCATGCATGTGCAACATCCCCTCTACCCCCCCTTACCTGCACTGCACATGTGTGTGACTCCCAGCTGATATTTGGCTTGTTTAAGGCCTTTTTTGCCCTCCTGGAGACTCAAGGGAAACCTCTGCAGCCTCAGAAGGCCGAAAAATGGGCCTTCCAGAAATACCAGTAGTGCCCGTTTTCAGCCTCTGGAGCCTGAGGGGCATTTTTGCCCTCCCAGGGGCTTGAGGGAAGCCTGTGCACATTTGGAGGCTGAAAAATGGGCCTGTTTCACATTTTGGGGCCATATTTACTTTCAAAGACATAAAATCAGACAGACTCTCTTAACTGTATGGAATAAAACCAAAAGACAATTTTTTGTAGGAAAAAATCTATATCTACTTTGGAAGCCTTGATGAACCCACATCTCCTCAGACACAGGAAAATTATTACCTATGAGGATATATTAAATGATAGAGGGGAATTATTATCCACATAAAATTTGAAGGATCAGGGAATAGATATAGAATGGTGGGCTTATTTGCAACTCCAATCAAGATATTCAAAAGTTATGAAAGGGTGGGAAATTGGCAGATCGAAAACAAAATTAGATGAAGTACTATTAGGAACTGATGAGAAACTGATAAAAAAATGTATAAAGTTTTATTGGAACATTTTATAAAGGTTCTAGTCAACCTTCAAGATTCTTTTCCTTTTCTTCGCATCTTTCAGCTGCCATAGTAATGGGTGTGTGTGTGTGTGTGTGAATTAATTTATCTTTGTGGCTGTGGGAAATGTACTGGAGGTTTTAGAGAATGAACTGTACAACTTGGGGAAAACTTTATTGTTTATGCTTATCAGCTTGCTTATTGCGCAACTGCAGTTCTTTATCCAACTAGGCCAAGGTCAACAGCCAGATGTCTGCATCACCACCTGAAGATGCCCCACATGATATTGTACACATGTTCGATTGGATGGACAGTTTAAATTATTGTGGTGGGAACATTGTCATTACTTTGTACATGTGTTTTTTGGGCGCAATTCCTCAAATTCAGAATTCCTTTGATGCTACCACTTGATTTCCAGTAAAAAATATTTTCTCTATATTAATAGAGTCTAAGTGTTTCTTTCTTGGATTTTGAATGAAGCACCATCTGACATTATTCTGTATCTCTGTTTACCAGCCCACCTGGAGAATTAATATTTTTCTTCCAAGGGAGTCAGAAAACAATGTCCAATCCAGCCAGCAACCAGGAGTATTTGGGAGCTACTGGAAGACCAGCTTCCCTGCTACTGATGCTGTTTCCAAGTTTCTAGCAGAGCTACATCTGAATGAGAAACAGTCAGACCCAAATGTTATCTGGGTGTCAGATAGAAGGAACTGGAGGAAAAACTCCTTCCAAGGGTGACAGTTATTTGATGGCGCCAAGGAGAGGAGGCTTGGCAGGAGGAACAGAAGAGGAATATTTTATTAGCTCAAGCCCTAAATCTTCTAAATGAAGCTGTCAGAGGAATCCAACCTGATCAAAGATATGAGAGGGAAAAGGGGGAGGCAGCTACAGCAGTGGGAGCTCAGCCAGCCATCCCCATAGATCAACCTGGGCCAGTACAACAGCCAGCAGCAGTCCAGGCCCGCCCGGGTGGGGGAGTGATTGCCAGAAGGCATTGAGCTTCAAAGGTGCCTTTGTTGGAAGTAAAATATGGAGGGGATCCCAAGGAGTTAGGTTACTTCCTAGCCCAAGTTTGGAACCATATGGAAGAATATGGGGATTTTTCCTTAGAAGCAGCTAAAGTGAAATGTGTAACCAGGGCTTTGGAAGGAATGGCTGCAAAATGGATCATGACTTTCCATAATGATAATGTCCCCGGGTTGATGGTTTATGACCTCTTCAGGGCAGCATTGTGTGCCAGATTTGAAGACCAACTAGCCAAACATAAGGCTAGGATTAGAATGAAGACCATAAATCAGGGGCGGAGATCAGTGGCCAAATACACCCAGGAACTTTAGAGACATGCCATATTTGAGGCTAGTCCCAGGGAGCCCTGATAGAAGCTTTTAAAGTTGGGCTGAACAAAGATGTTTATCAAAGCTGCATCACCAGAAAGGACCCCAGTGATCTGTAACTCTGATATGTGTTGACAGCAGATGTGGAGATCAATCTGATCTGAAACAGATGCAGGGGTGGCCTTGGTTAGAGTAAGCCCACCCCCACTAGGCCTTGAGAAGCCCCAAAACCTAAAAAGGGAGGATCAGCAGTGAAACCCAAGACCACCACATGCTTCTGATGTGGGAAGGAAGGTCACTGGTCTGCAGACTGCTGTGCTAAGCTGGAGCCAAAGGGGCGCCGCTGGGAGGAGGAAAACCAGCAAAAATTCCAGCCAAACTGCATGAAACTGCATTTAAAGCAGAGGAGGTTGTAGAGTGCATCCCTCCAAAAGGAGAGGAGCTGGGAACTTCAACTCTTCAGGCAAGAGTGAATCCAAACCTGAAGACAACCTTTTGGTAAGTCCAAACAAGGGCCCTATGACCATCCCAGTGAGATTAAGAGTACTATGTCAGAAGCCCAAGGGGAAATGTTGGCCTTGCTAGACTCTGAGTGCACGAGGTGTGTGATCAGCTCAGAAGTTGTGGAGAAGTTGGGTCTAAGGCTAAGGACTTTAAAAACTCCCATAGTGTTTTGCCAATTGGATAGTAGCTGGGGTCAGCCCTGCACATTTTATAAAGGAACCAGTGGAGATGATGATGGGGAGGCATCAAGAGACTTTATGTTTTATTGTTTCCCCGGGATGGAGCACCGCTTACTACTAGGCTGGACTGGCTCTGGAAGTGAAATCCCCAAGTGGATTGGAGGAGGGGATTGTTACGCATACACACTGACCAATCCCCAGAAGGGAAGGGGGGCTCTGATGAACTCCCAGAATTCCACAGAGCTGGCATCTATGGGCAGTGAGAACTTGGGGGGGAGGAGAAGATCCCTGAATAATATTGGGATTTAAAGGAGGTGTTTAGTGAAAAGGCATTGGACGAGCTCCCCCCCATCGTCCAACATATTGCAATATTGAGATTCTACCAGGAGTGAAACTCCCAAAACCCAAACTGTACTCAATGACACCACGGAAGCTAGAAGAACTGTGGTTATTTATTGACAAAACCTTGAACGAGGTTTCATCCAACCTGCTAGGCCTCGAGTAGTGGCCCCAATGTTATTCCACAAGAAGAAAGATGGCTCGCTTCTCTTGTGCGTGGATTATAGAAACTTAAATGAAATTTCTGTGGAAAATCCCTCCCCTTGATGAAGGACATGTTGGCCCACCTGCCAAAAGGGAATTTTTTACAAAACTTGATTTGAGAGAAGCTTACTACTGAGTTCGAATCAAGGAGGGAGATGAATGGAAAATTGCTTTCAATTGCCTGATGGGATTTTTCCAATTCAACGTTCTTCTATTTGGCTTACAGGGGGCTCCAGATGTCTTCATGTAAATGATAAATGAGGTTTTGCATGAACACTTATACAAAGGGGTACTGGTTTATCTTGATTATATACTATCTACACTGAGACTCTCAAGGAGCATGTGAAATTAGTGTGGTCAGTTTTGAAAAAACTTTGAACTGTACGCGAAATTGTCCACCAAAGTAAAATTGTCTATTTAGGCTATTGTATATCACATGAAGGCATAGGAATGGATCCGGATAAAGTTGAGGCTCTTTTGGAATGGGCCCCGCCCCGCACCAGAAAGCAATTGCAAAGTTTCCTAAGATTTGCTAATTTTTACTGTCAGTTTATCCCAGCTTTCGCAAAGATTGGGCTGCCTATTACAAACCTTCTAAAAACAAAGGGGGAAGTGAAACTGAAGTCCAGTTGACCACTAGAGTGGTCCATGGAGTGCCAAGCTGCTTTTGAAAAGCTAAAATGACTTTTTGCAGCCAAACCAGTGCTAAAGCACTTTCCATTTTGAAGTTAAAGAAATTTTGAACTCAAGGAAACAAAGAGGTCAACTCCAATATTTGGATGTTTGGAAACACTTCCCTCCTTCTTAGTCAGAATGGGTAAATGAACGAGATGTTCGAGCCCCTTGACTCATACAGGCATTTCGTGCAAAATATCCTGACGAACCTTGATCTGTTGTAATGCTTGTGAAATGTATATTATTCTTTCATCTTGCATTTTCTTTCTTTTTTAGGGCTAATGCCGCTTCTGCAGGAGGACCGAATGTCAGCCTTCAAGATTCCTTTCCTACATAACTTTTGGCTGCCATAGTAATGGGAGGGTGAATTAATTGGGCTTTGTGGGTGTGGGAAATGTACTGGAGGATTTAGAGAAAGAACTGAATAACTTGGTGAAAACTTTATTGTTTCTGCTTACTTGCTTACTTATGCGCAGTCGCAGCTCTTTATCAAACTAGGCCAAGGTCAACAGCCAGATGTCTGCATCACCACCTGAAGATGCCCCACATGACATTGTACACATCTTCGATTGGGCGGACAGATTGAATTATTGTGGATGGGAACGTTGCCATCACTTTGTATATGTGTTTTTCAGGCGCAATTCCTCAAATTCAGAATTCCTTTGATACTACCACTTGATTTCCAGTAAAAAAATCTTTTATCCATATTAATGGAGTCTAAGTTTTTATTTCTTGGATTTTGAATGGAGCACCACCTGACAGTTCTCTTTATACACAACTGACAATGTTAATTTGTAATTTACCTGCCATACATTTTCGCATTGTTCCAAATCAATATCATAACCGAAATTTTTGGCCCAAGTTATCATATTATCTTTTACTGTTTCTTCTTCCATTTTGCATTCTAATATATAATTGTACACTTTGTTAATCATTTATTTGCCAGTCCCTTGTGATATTTTATCTAATTCTTGTTGAGTTCTATAAAAGCCAAATTGTTCCCAATCCTTTTTATAACGTTTGAATTTGGAGATATGGCCACCATCCTATTTCTGTCCTTGTATCTTTAATTGTTGTTGGGTTTTTAATTCCCTTTCTCATCTAAAAGCTCTTTATATTTTAGCATCTTTACATCCAATATATTAGGGTATATCATTGCTTCCATTGATAGCCAAGTTGGTATTTTCATATAGTGGTTTTTTTTTTCTCCTAATCATACAGTATAACATCCCTGACCCGATGTTTCTGAAAGTAAGTATGCCATCTATTTTTCCCTTCTCAGAGGAATGCATGCCATCCCAACTGCAGGTCATGGCCCTCTACTATTAGTATTCTTTTATTTTTGAGATTGATCCAATCTTTAAGCCATGTTGCAACTTCTGCCTGGTAATATAATTCAAAGTCTGGAAGTTCAAATCCTCCTTTGCATCTGCTGTCTTGTAGAAGTTTAAATTTTATCTGGGATTTTTTCCTTAACCATATACATTTCCCTATTCTTTTATTCAAATCATCAAAAAAACCTCCTAAGTACTTTATTTTTTACTGTATGCATCCCTAGTTTGCATTCTAATTCTTCATTTTGACTTCTTGGTAAGATTTTTAGTTATTATTTTTGCCTTTTCTTTATTAATTTTAAGCCCTGTTACCCTTCCAAATTATTCTATTTCACAAATTAATATATTACCCATCTCTGTTGGTTTTTCCATAATAAATGCCTTGTCATCCTTGAAAGCTTGCATTTTGTATTCTTCTTTTTAAATAATCAATCCTTTTATTTCCTGGTTTTGCCTAATTTGGGTCAACAGTACTTCTGCTGATAATATGTATAAAAGTGGGGCTAATGAATCTTTATTTATGTTCAAGTCATTTGTTATTTCTCCATTCAGTATCACTATTGCGGTTTGTGTAGTGTATATTGTCTTAATGAACCCGACAAATTTTTCACCAAATTGCATCCCACTTAATTGTTTAATAAGGAATTGCCAATTTAAGTTATCAAATGCTTTCTGAGCATCCAGGAATATTAGTGCCATTGGTTTCTCTGGGTGGGCCTCATAGTATTCTAGGACATCCATGATCGGTCTTGTGTTATCTCTTATCTGTCTGTTTGGAAGGAAACTCTTTTGGTCAGGGTGGATGATTTCACTTAGTATTACCTTTAATCTTTCAGACATTATTGTAGCCATGATCTTATAATCTACATTTAAATCCTCTTATGTTTATCATTATCTAACATTATTTTCTTTAATGGCTCCTACATTTCTTTGTAGAACTCTGCTGGAATTCTCTCCAATCCTGGAGCTTTATTAGTTTTTTGTTTTCCAATTGTGTCTTTCAGCTCCTTCATGGTAATTTTGTTGTTCAACATTTCCCTTACAGCATTTGATAACTTACATTGGCAATTCCTTTCCTGATATTATAGGTAGGTCCCTTTTAAAAAAAATAAGTGTGTAATATCCTCTTCTGAAACATCTTCCTGAACACAAAGACTGGTAAAGAATATTTTTCTTTTTTTTTATCTGAAATCATGGACTCCCATTCTTATCCTGCAGCACTTGTATTATTTTTTTTCCCTGTTCCTTCTGCAGTTTATGTGCCAGCCACCTCCCTGGTTTATTTACATTTTTGAAATAATTTTGTTTCACCAATTTGAGTTTTTGGGACATTTCATCTTGTAACTTTAGATTTGTTTCATGTTTCACTCCCTTTCTCTTTTAATTTCCTCATTGTGAGGATCTTTCTGCATTTTGGCATCCAATTCCTTCAATTTCTCCTGCTACACCATCTGTTGTTTCTTCCTTTCCTTATTTCTTTTTGATACATAAGCTATTTTTAGGCTTCGTATGTAGGCTTTTCTTGTGTCCCACAGATTTTATAATGTTGTTTGCTCTCTCAGATTAATCTTGAAGAATACCTTTAATTTGTTTCCCAAATCTGGGCGTATTCTTTTTCTTATTTTAATAAACTTTTATTAAAAGTCCATCTCCTGCTTTTCCTCTTTCCTTTCCATTTCATTTTTATGGGGTTGTGGTCAGCCCAGGTGTTGACATGATTTCTACCTCCTCAATATCCTTTCCTAATCCTAAGTCCATCCATATCATATCTATTTGTGACCACGATGTATGTGGATTAGAGTAAAAGGTATACTGTCTATCTTGTGGGTTTAGTTCCCTCCAAATATCTTTTAGATTCAGTTCTTGCACCATTCTATCAAATGAGGTTGGAAGTGTTCTCCTCTTCTTTTTACTTTTCTTGCTACTTATATAACCTTTTTCTATATTGGACACTGCATTATAATCCCCTATTACACGCACATTTTCCTGTTCTGTTTCTATTATTTTTCAATGGAGTTTATAATAAAATTCTTTTTGGTTTGTATTCGGTGCATAAATTATTGCCAATAGTATTTTCTTTTGGTTCAAGGTTATCTCTATCAGTAACATCCTTTCATCACCATAAATCTGCCTTGGTCTCAGCCATTCCTTTATATATGCTGCAATACCTCTTTTCTTTTTATTTGCCAAAGCCAAGTGCAGTTTACCTAACTTGGGGAATTCTACAATACCTCCATATTATTTTAGAATATGGACTTCTTGGAGGCATATGATATCTACATTTTGTTTTTGGAGTTTTATCAATATCTGTTTCCTTTTGGTTGGTGAATTCATTCCATTTATATTAACTGACAGTAGTGTGGTTCCTTCATCAATTTTATTGTTTATATACAAAAAACTCTTGTTTTTTTCCTTCCCATAAGATCTCTCCATGGTCTAGTATTTTCTTCTTCCTCGCGGCCCTTCTGCTCTCTTGGTTCTTGGTCCGACTCCTTTTCTTCTGATATTTGTTCCTCTTGGCTCATACTCTCCATCTCTTCTCTACTCTCTTGTTCTTCTTCCATCCCCAGATATTGTTCATAGAACTTCTGTGCCTTGACTTCTGGTTGCAAGGCTTCGGCGGTGGCAGGAATCTGTGATAGTGCGCATTCCTGCTGTGCTCGCTGCCGAGGTGCCCCTGATCCAGCTGGATTTGGAGGCTATGGTTAACCCGTAGAAGTAACTGAAGATAAGGGAGATCCGGGCAGGGGTTTGGGGGAATCGCAATCCCCCTCCTCAGCCAGTTTACCTCCCTTTTCCCAAGGTGGTGGAGCGGTGGTCAGTAATGGCCGCCACAAAGAAGCTTTCAGCTGGGCAAGATTGTGTGGGAGGAAGTTTAAAGAAGTGAAAGTTTTTGGCTGAACCGGGACAATAAGTTACATCTTTATTCTGGAGGTTCAACTTTTCAAAGGATACATTGTTTCCTAACAAGATCGTTAAAAGCGGCGGAGAAAAGTCAAAGGGAAAGGGTTTTTTTCTTCTCACTCTTCTTCCCTATGGAGATAGCAGATGGAAATCGGAAAAACCTGCTTTGGCATAGAAGGTAATTAAATCTGAAAATTAAAGCCAAGGGGATATTAAGATTTCTGAACATTGGAACTAAAAAAAAAAAAAAAATTTTTTTTGTTGCCATAAGTGGGAATATATATTAAGATTTTGTTGGAGGAGATGGCTTGGAACTTTTAAGATCAGAGATAACGGCAATAAGACTTTTAAAAAATTACTTTGGAACTAAATTTCACCCCAGAAAAAGATAGTACAAAAAGAAGAAAATGCTAAATGAAACAGTTTGTGCTGATTTGGATTGCTTTGTGACTTTGGGACTCTTGGAAACTATTTTTTGAAAGACTAAAATCATTTGGGTTGTTTTTTAAAAAAAATCTTACAGTGGCATTATCTGTTGAAGAATTGAAAATAGAATATAAAAAGTTAAAAGAAGAGGAACAAGAAGGCAAGAGCTCTTCTGGATCTGTTTTTCACTTCTTAGAAATGGTGATTTCTACCTACCAGGAATTACAACAACAAGAAAGCTGGGATGATGAAGAAGAAGCCATCTTTAATGGACAAATAATTTTAGTTGAGGAAGAAAAGGGAAAGGGAAAGAAAATGGAGAATTCAAGATTAAAAAAAACAACCACGAAAGGGAAAAATAAGGTGAAAAATCAATACAATGTCAGGAAGCAACAGAAAAGAAAAGAGGAATACAACAGAGAAAGGAGACCAAGAGGGCGGAGATTGAGAGATGGGGGGGCAAAAAGAGTAGACTGGATAAGAGAGGAAGGAAAAAGGGAAGAGAAGTTATAAAGACTTCAAACAAGAAGTTAAAAAACAGGGTTTTTTTTAGAGACAAAGGGTAAAATGTAATTAAAGAAGAGATTCTGCAAAAGTGCACAGGATTGTATTGTAGTATTTGTATTTGAAATAGAGTTAGAAAATTGGAATATTATATGAGTTAACAATATTTTAAAGGGAATGTGTAAAATGTCTAATAGAGTTTAATTAGCTATGGAACATTGTTTTTATTATACTATAAGCTTACTATTTTTTTCCTCTTTTTTATTTTAAAATGTACTAAGTAGAATGCACCAAGCAGAATCAGCATAGAAATTATATATTATTTTAAGTGTTAAATCTAGGGGAAAGATAAAAAGTTGTCATACTTCAACCAGTGATTACAGAGAAATTTTGCAGTAAAGAGAAAAGAAAAAATAGATAATTGAAAAAGAATGAACAAAAGATACAAGGAAAATGATTTAAATTGAGATGAAATAAATAAAATAGAATTAAGAGAGTGAAAAGAGGGGAGAAAACATATAGAAAATGTAGAATGATAAATGAAATAGTATATAAGGTGAGCATGAATTTGATTTATGTCTGTATAAAAAGATGCTAACTCAGGATTAAGCCGCTTTCTAAAAAAAAGTTTTATGTTTACATGTTTTGTGTTTTGTTTGTTAACTTAGTTTATTGAGAATTAATAAAATTTTGGAAGAATGTTAGAAGAGAATAATGAAATTGTAAACAAAACAGATGAAAGTATAAGTACAATGAATAAAGAGATATAGAAATTTAGATAAACGGAGAAGTTGGAAAAAGAATAAATAAGATATGCAAATGTGATAATCTGGAACTATGTTGTACTCAAATAAGATGTTTTATTTGTTTTGTTAAAATTTAATAAGCAGTTTTTAGAAAAGAGATTTTATGTTATCAGGTTTTATGTTTTGTTTGTTTGTGTATTGTCTTTAAAAACTAATAAAATTTGTTTAATAATAAAAAAAAGAACTCCTGTGCCTTGTCCAGTGTGTCAATTCTGATTTTTTTTTCCTGCCAGGATACCAGAAGTCCTTCTGGGATGAGCTACCTAAACATTATGCTATGCTTGACCAACTGGGTTGATAATAATTGGTAATTTATCCTCTGCTCCCTAGCCTTCTGGATATCTGCTTCAGGATCATCACCTCCTTTCCTTTATAAATCAACAGTTCATCTCTCATTCTTCCATATAGCTGATCCCTGGCTATTTTCCTCATGAACCATACATGAACTTCTCTTGGCAGTTTATTTCTCCACACATAATTTGTATACATTCTGTATGCTTCATCTATATCATTCCACATCTCCTGTTTATCTTTCTGGAGGGCATCAGCTATTAGTTCTGCCATGAGGTTAGGTAGGTTTCTTCTCTGTCTTTGATCACTTAGGAAAAATGCTGATTTTTCCATTTCCAAGTGAAGTTGTCAGGTTTCCAAGTGGTGAAATCCATTTGAAAAGAAAAGTACAAAGTCCATATTCTAAAAATATTTCTTTCATTGAGTTTCATTGTAAATGAGAATGGCATCAAAGTAGACCAGGACCCCTTGACACAAATATTGATGTAAGACTTCATTTATGAACTGCAGGAAGACCCTGGGGCTCCTTGTAGTCCAAATGGCATTACTCTGAACTGAAAACTGCCCAAGGAGGTGTGAAAGCAGTCTTCAATTCATCTCCTTCTCTGATGTGGATTCTGTAATACACTTCACAGAGATCTAATTTGGGAAACAATTTCCTTTTGCGAAGTCTTTCATGAATGGTAGGGGGTATGTGTTGTGAATACTCATGCAATTTAGACCCTTGAAATCAATACAAAGACAGAAAAACCCACTCTGGATTTTGTAGATTGTATGAAACCTCTAGCTAGGTTTGTGTCTATATAATTTTATAGCTCCTTCATTTCCTTTGGAGTTATGGAGTACATTTTTGGCTTTGGTCATTTCTCCCCCTCTATAAACTCTATGGCACAGACAGTGGTATGATTGGGGGGGGGGGGTGTTAGCACATTGCATTCTTCCTCACTGAAAACTTGAACCAAATCATGGTACTGGACTGGGATTTTGGGGATCTCTGGGAGTTGATCAGCCAATGATACTGTTCTATCCTCCTGGCTTTTCTGTATTTCCAGGCTGACAATTTGGCTGCTACCTTGTTCAGGAGGTGGCTCAGGACCAAGTGCTAATTTGATTCCCCTATAGCCACCCTCCCAGTTTATATTTGGCTGCCATTTATCTAGCCAGGCAAGACCCAGGATTACTGATTGGGTCATCTTTGGGACTACTATGAATCGGATTATTTCCCAATATTCCCCTATGGTTAGCTTTACTTTTTTGGTGACTTGCATAACTGGACTTCCCCCTATCATGGATTCATCTACTTGTTGGAATCAAATGGAGGTAGTTAACATTTTTGTTTCTACATCTAGGCTATGCACAGTCTCGGGACTGATAAGCCACTGCGAACTACCGGTGTCAATGATAATGTCTATGGGCCCTTCTAAGCCCATGCATGTAACAGTTAATGTCCCTTCAATTTTAAAAGGTAGAATGATGGCTTGGGACACAAATTTGCTTTTTTCAGAAGGTTTTCTGGGTGCTTTTTTCCAATTTTGGGGAGCGGGTGCTCTCCCTTGAGGTACTGAGGCTAGTGCTAAGCATTCTGATGCTCAATGCCCTTGCTGACCACAACAGAAACATTTCATGGAAGTTAGGGTGGGGGGGGGGGTGCTGCTTGATCTCCTTCCCCTTAACGTGGAAATGAGCATTGTGTGCCTTTTTGGTTGTTTTTCAGCATTGCTCTTCTTGTGCTATCTGAGTGCATTGTCTATTCTTATGGGCATCCTGTACCACTCATAGATTCTATCTTCAGGCAACCCATAGCATGGGCAGATTTTTAACAACCCCTCATCCAGGCTTTCTTGGAAATTATGCAGAGTAATCTTTGAGACTAATGCCTGAGATTAATAGCCAGGTGTCTGAACTCAAGTACTAAATCCTTGGTGGGTCTAACCTTCTGCCTGATGCTTTTTGTTTCAGCTTCTGCTTCTTGTGCTTGGGAAGAACCCTTAAAATGTGAACGGAGCCCTCTTAGGAAGAGAGAAGAAACTACATCCACATTATGTAGTTCAGGGGCTCCTTCATCATTGAGCTGGGTGAACCATTCAGATACCTCTTCCTCCAAACTGTCTCCAAGGATTTGGACTAGTTCTGCCTCATCGTGGAATTCATTTCCATGTCTTTCTATGTAGACCATACTCTATTCAGGAAAAATGCAAGTTTACTTGTAGTCCCATCAAACATGGTTTTGAAAGGTGTTGGGGCATTTGTATGCAGAGCTGGTTGCAGTGGGGGAGGTAGGGCTGTAGTCTGGGCTGGCCTAATTTGAGCTTGTTCCTGAACCCATCTTCTGCCTAGATAAAATGCCCATCCCAGAGGGATTTGGTCAGCTGGAGGTAAACGAGGTGGGGGGAGGGCTCGTTCCTCAATGGATTCTTTGTGGACTCCCCCTCCTACTCACCCCTCTATGTTTCACTCTCAGAGGTGAACAATATATAGGTGGAAGATTTCCCGCAGCCCTCTTTTGGGAGGAGAATGTTCTCCCAACAACTGGTTTAACCCAAAAGTTGACCGGCTGGATGCTCTGGTTTCATGATCTCTCCCAGGGGGGGGAATTCTTTGGGAGGCTTGCTGCTCAGCTGGCAACTTAACACATGCCCCCTCCACTGAGTTTGCACTCATGTTCCAGTGCCCCTGGATCCCACCCTTCTGCCATCTTCCCTGAATCTTTACTGTTACCCAAAATTCCAGGTAAGCAGCCAGGGCTCAGGACCATGAATAATAACCCTTCTCCGGCATTATGGTTTTTGTGAGATCCAAAATAATGTCAGGTTTCCAAGTGATGAAATCCATTTATAAAGAAAACGACAAAGTCCATCTTCCAAAAAGATTTATTTTATTTAGAAAAGCATCAAATTGGCAAAGTCCATGGTAATTCCAGATCTGACACAACCTGGAATTACCCCACAATATTACAAGTTAGAAACAACCCCCAAAAGTCACATTCTCCAATAGAAGTAATTCAATGTTGCTTGATGCCATAAATCTCCACCTCAAGGGGCCCAAGCATGGACAGTTCATTTCCCATGGGAAGAATGATCACCAAGCCAAAACAACTCTCTTTATTTCCACTCCTCCTCGCTTAGGAATGTGTCAAGCCTGAAACCTTTCTCCCCTTGACTGCCACAGAGAAAGTAAGAAAATGAATGTTCTTACTAAGATGAACTAAAATGTCAATTTCGGGCTTGACAGAAATACTGCTTCTTGGAAGTCCTTGTGCATCCAATTTTGTCTTGTCACTTCTAATTTCTTCTCCACTTTCTCAGTTCTACAGCTGTGTGAAAAAGTCCTGCATGCTTTACAGTTTACAGTTTATGATATTTTTTTGGATAGACCATTGATTTTATGATATTTTATGCTAACTGCTATGCAAATATTGTTATATTTAAATAAATACTGGTGGTTTTTAAGTGAAAAGCATAAGCTTTTTGCAATTTGGTGCTGTTTGGATGGGGATCGTGAATTTTTTTGCATGCTTACAATGCATGCTTACAATGACTATGAAAACAGATTAACTCATGCATACATAGTGGCATACGTGTTGCAATTACTAAGGCCGATGCTAGTATTTGTTAACATTTTTATTGTTTGTGGCCCTGAAAAGGATCATTTAGGAAACCAAACATGGTTCCTAATATGAAATTGGCCAGTCCTTATTGGATAAAATCCCCACCCCAGAGGAATTAGGAGCCTTTCAAACCCCAAACTGTCATGGCCTGTGCGAAGGAGGGGCACCATGCACCGGAGTGCATCTATTGTTGGCCTGTGGGAAGGAGAGGCACTGAGCAGCAGAATGCCATTTGAAGAACCCTGCCAGAAAGCCTGATCACCCAGTGGGGGAAAACCTGGAAAACCCAACCCTGAAGAAAAGAAACTACATTGAGGAGCGGACAAGCCATGGGGTTTCAGTCCTCTCCAAACCCAAAGGAAGAAACTTCAGTGCCCTGAGAAGACCTGAGCCTGTGCTGGTAAGCAACCCAATCAAACCGCTCACTCTACCCCTAAGACTGTTCATCCCCAAGTGGGAGGAAGTAGCAGCATTACTGGATTCAGGGTGTGCCCAGTGCCTAATCAGTCCAACCCTAGCAGGGAGATTGGGGATCCACCTAAGGAGAATGAAAAACCCAATTGCTTTCTGCCAATTAGATGGGATTATAGCAGGGGAGGGAGTCAGCCAGTTTTACCACAGAACCATTACAGAGGGATCATACTATGGGGGATCATAGTGAGACTCTCACGTTAATTATAGCCCTGGGAATGGAAGGGCCACTTGTCCTGGGACTCACATAGCTGCAGAAATGGAACCCTAAAATAAACTAGAAGAGAGGAACCGTACAATTCCAGAAACATGTAACATTTGCAAACATCCCAGAGGGGTGAAGGAAGAAAAAGAGAACAGAAAATGGCCATGGCCAGCCGATGAACCCACTATCATCCCCAAGTATACCAGGATTTGACCAAAGTATTTAGTGAGGCGGCATCTGATGAACTTCCACCTCATCATGCCATTGAGATTCAGTTGGGGGCTCAACTTCCAAAACCAAAAATGTACTTCATGTCCTCTAGAGAACTAAATGAACTCAGAGTGTTTGTCAATAAAAATGTAAAAAGGGATTTCATCAAACCCCACCCAATTGAAAATGGCAGCCCCAGTATTGTTCCATGAAAAGAAAGATGGCACCCCATTCCTCTGTGTGCATTTCCGTAACCTGAACATTTTCCAGAAGGGAATAAAATCTGCTTCAAAGTCTGGACTGGTCATAAAAATTTAGAAACTCCATTGCAACTCTCCCCCAAACAAGTATCTTGGGTGCAATATTTTAAATGCTTTAATTTCATTCTCAAGTATCTCCGGGGTGGGGGATTCTTTGCTGATGCCCTGTCCAGGAAACCCCAATACAACAGCAAAAAGATTGAAATTGTTAAACACATACTCCAACCAACCCAACAAGCAGCCAAAGTACCTGAGCAGAAGGAAAAAAAGAACTACTTGCTGGCAACGCAACAGCTTCCAAATTTAAGGAGGCATTACTTAAGGATGACTGACTCCAAGTCCACAAAATATTTGCTTACTTGAAGACAGACTAGCCTGGGTAGAGAACAAACTTTACATCCCTGCCAGCCAGAGACTGGACCTCAGGAAACGATGCCATAATGCCAAAATAGCTAGACTTGGATTTGTAAAAACTCTGCATCTCATCAAAAGACAATTCTGGTCTTTCTCAGGAAACGATGCCATGATGCCAAAATAGCTAGACTTGGATTTGTAAAAACTCTGCATCTCATCAAAAGACAATTCTGGTGGCCATGCCTTTAAAAAGACATTGAGAGCTATGTTGCTAGCTGCCCTATTTCTGCAGCTGCAAAAAGACAACAAGGAAAATGCCCAGGACTGCTACAAACCATAGCAGAACCTTCAACACCCTAGAGAGATATTTCTATGGATTTTATAGTGGAGTTGCCTGAAAGTGCAGGAAACAATCATTTGTATTGTAATGGACTTCTTTTCAAAACAAGTCCATTTTATACCCTGCCAGAAGATCCCAACAACCAAGATTTTTTAGTACATATTTATTGCCTTGGAGTTCCCCAACAGATTGTCTCAGACAGGGGTGTACTATTCATTTTAAAAATTTGGCATTTTTAAACCTATTAGGTTCCACCCAGGAGTTAAGCTCCTCCCATCATCCCCAGACAAATGGCTTGACAAAGAGATCCAATAGCATATTAGAACAATATTTAAGATGTTTTATTAACTATCAACAGGACAATTGGACTGACATTTCCCTTTTGCTGAGGTAGCTTACAATAACTCGGTACACAATAGCACTGGTTTCACACAATTCCAGGTAGCCACAGAACAAGAATTCAACCAGGGGAAGGTGGGGCTGGTGTCGCAGCAGTATGACATGCAATCTGGAAGCTCCAAGATATCTCCAATATCTTCGTTGCTGGACAGTCCTTTTGGACCTAAACCGTCCTGTTGGGATGGTGATTGTAAAGAGCGTGTCCTGTCAATCCCAGGGACACTGCAAAGTGATGAAGACAGTTCCTGTGCGATTAGAAATTGGAGCTCATTGGGAATGCTTAAGGTTTATTGGAGTATTGGAGATGCGAGAGGCCATTATTTTAGGATTGGTATAGTTGGATTGATGGAAGCCCACCATTTGATGGGAATGAGGTTTTCGATGTTTGAGGCTTGTTATAGGCACAGAGCCATTGCAGTAAGAACTGGAAGTGTCGCATCAGAATGCAAGAATAGAACCAGTAGCTATGATAGCGGAGCATAGTGATTCCTCTTTTCCATCAGTGTATCAGGATTTGGCAGAAGTATTTAGTAAGGAGAGGTGTGAGATTCTACTGCCACACTGACAAACGAACTGTGCTATCGAACTGGTTCCAGGGGTGAAATTACCAAAGCCTCGTATATACACAATGACACCCAAGGAGATGGCAGAAATGTAGAACTTTTTGGATAAAAATTTAGCATGAGGTTTTATCAAAGACAGATGCTCACACATAATTGCACTTGTACTGTTTCAAGAGAAAAAAGATGGTGGCTTACTTCGTGTGCTGACTTCAGGGGGCTCAATGCAGTATGTGCCATCAATTTGTATCTTTTGCCATTAATCAGCGAACTATTGGCTACCTTATCAAATGGACATTTTTACACTAAATTGGATTTGCACAAAGCAAATAGAGTGTGGGTAAGACCTGAGGATGAATGGAAAGCAGCATTCAACTGTCCCCTAGGTAGCTACCAATTCTGAGTAATGCCTGAGTAATCCCACAGTTTTTATGCAGCTTATAAATAGTGTACTACATGAAAATTTATACCATGGGGTGTTAGTGTATATAGTTGACATACTGATTTATACAAACACCATGGAAGAGCACATACAATTGGTATGGAGTATATTAACCAAATTATTGAATGCCAAACTATATATAAAATTATCAAAGTGTGAGTTCCATTGTACGAAACTGGACTACTTGGGTTATCAAATTTCTAATGCAGGGATGGATCCAACTAAGGTAAAGGCTGTAATGGAATGGAAAGCACCCCAAACAAGAGAACAAGTTCAGAGTTTCTTGGGCTTTGCAAAATTTTATAGACAATTTATACTTCAATTTGTTCTCATACCATTGCCCTTAACTGAGTTATTAAAAACAAAGTGACAAATGGAAAAGCCAAAACCGAACCATCCAATCAAATGGTCCGAACAATGTCAACAAGCACTTGAAACATTGAAATCATTGTTCTCTCAAGCACCCGTTCTATGACATCCTGATCCAACAAAGAAGTATATTGTTCAGGTGGATGTGAGTGATGTGGCTGTGGGGACTGTCCTATTACAAGAGAAAGAGAAAGGGATGTTACAGCCCTGTGCATATACATCTCACAAATTTACTCCTATGGAGAGAGGCTGGGAGATTTGGGGAAAGGAAGCGTTTGCTGTCAAATGGGCACTAAGCACTTGGAGACACTTCCTGGAGGGGGCACAGGAAGTGTTTGAGGTGTGGACTGATCAGCAAAATTTGGAAGCATTACAAAAACCAAGATGTCTATCTCCTAAATAAGTCAGGTGGGCTCTGTATTTTAAATGATTCAATTTTAAATTAAGGTATGTACCAGGAGGACTGAATTTCATAGCAGATGCATTGTCTCAATTGTCTCAATATCAATCAACATGAGGTATTATCATCCAACCTCTAATTAGTGATGGCTCATCTGGGAATAAGTTTTTTTAATTAATTCTTTTTGGCTCTTTAGAATACTTTTAACTCTCTTGTTTTGGAAAAGGAGGGTTAAGTGAAAGGTAGAGGAAAATACTTAACACTGCCACTCAGAGGCTTGGAAACATTGTTTTTCTTTCACTTTCTGAGACCAGACAAAACTGAGAAAGAACTGAGGCTTTTTTCAAGGACTTTTGAGCCTGTTTGATAAGACAGAGGGAAGAGCATGAAACAGTGTTATTACAGGTGCTCTTCTGGGTTTCTATCAGTGGCTGGAATCTGGTGTTGAAAGAAAGTTTGGAATTTACAGAAAGAAGATGACAAGATTCTAGAGAAGAGAGTTATAAAAGCTGTTTGGAACTTAACAAAAAGCCTTAGATATTATACAGGCGCAATGTGTTTTTCTCTTTCCTCTTTTTGATAGAAAGTTTTTTTTTTCTGGCTTTGGACTTATCTTCTCCTTATCCCCCTCCTTATTAGCTCTTTATTCTTGGTGGACATTTGGGATTTTGGCTTTTAGGAATTTACTTGTGTCTCCTTTTTGAAATTTATTTTTTTTAAATCTCCCTTTTTTCTACTATTCTTTTTATTGTTGCTAGTATTATTTTTCTTTTTCTTTTCAAGGGAATAGTTTTTTTTCCTGCCCTTTCTCATTTTCTTTTTTATATTGGATTTACTTGTGGCTCAATTTTTAAATTGTGGCTCAATTTTTTTTCTTTTTCTTTTTGGTATTTCTGAGACTCTTTATGGAATTTTTGGGCCTATTTTATTTTGACCAATTGGATTAAGGTGTTGAAGAACCTGAAGAACTTTGTTTTTTTTTCCACTTTTTATATTGATTGACCTGATAATTTTCCTTTCTTTTTTGTTTTTTTTGGTTTTTCTTGCCAATTAATCAATTGATTGGATTAAGGTGTACAAGAACCTGAAGAACTTCTTCTTTTACTTTGCTTTCCTTTTTCCTTTGCTATTTTTACTTGGAATTACAATTGTTCAACATACAAGTGGATTAAGGTCTAGAAGAACCTGAAGATTTTGAATTGTTTGCAACCTTAAAATTTTGAGAAATAAGCAGGAAACTAATGGCGGCTGGTCCTTCAATTCCCACTTCTTTCTCTTCACCATCTGGAGGACAACGATCAATACAGATGATGTTGCAACAAGAAAAAGAACAGAAAAAGGTGGTGTTACAGATGATTATGCAAGGAATTCAAAACATATAAGCAAAAACAGAGAATATTGAAAGGAGAACAGAGAACATTGAACAAAAAACAGAGAATATTGAACAAAGAACAGGAAAAACAGATGAAAAGGTGGAGAACAAATGATGATGAAATATGAGGATAGACTCCAAAATATTGAAGAAAATAAACAGAGATAAGAAGATTGGAGATATTGATGGCAGATTAAGTGTGGTCAAACAAGACAAGACTGGAATTATGGAATGGGAAATCAACAGATCAGAATTCTATTTTAGATTCCAAAATATAGAGGAAGAAAAGGGGAAAAAATTGGCAGAAATAATATAATAATGATAATATAATTCTGGTGGAGACATTGGAAATAACCAAAGAGATCATGGATGGAATAGATGAGGTCTTTCAGGTTTTTACAAGATATGCAATGAGAAATAAATTGTCAATAGAAGTTCATATTAGATTTACAAAGAAAGCTATTAAAACACAAATACTACAGATGGCAAGAGAGAAAACATTGAAATATAAAGATAAGGAGCAGATACCCAGAAAAGTGAGAGAAATACTTCATACTTCTGGGTATGAAACAAATACCCAGAAGAGTGAGAGAAATGAGAAGAGAGTATCGATTCTTGACTAAGATACTACTTAAGAAAGAGGTGAATTACAGATAACTGATACCAGAAAATCTAATGTTCACATGGCAGGAACAAAGACACAGAATTGATTCAATTGAGAAAGCAGAATTATTTTATGCAGAATACTTCTGCAGAAGAGGACACTGAAAGAGAAGTGTCACTAACTGAATTTCAAGAGGACTGTCAAGCAGCGATTGAAAAAGAAGGTGGAAAGGTGGAAGTTAGAGAACAATGAGAACTAAGACCTACCAGGGCTGTAAAACCTACCTATAAAGTATAACCATGGAAGAGAAAAAACTGATTACAATTATGGACTTAATTCAGCTGTTAAAAGAAGGAAAACTTACCATAAATTAGAGAAATTAAAATGTGATATAATCTGTCTACAAGAAGTACATATTATCAAGCAACATGAACAAATATTAATACAGCCAAACTTAGGAAAAATATTTACTGTGCTGACATGATGTAAGAAAAGAGGAGTGGTTTTATATCTTAAAGATACTGTCCCAGCGGAATTGATTTATACAGATGACGATGGAAGAATTTTAATGGCGGAAATAATGGACAATAATATGAAAACACTCCTGATAGCAATTTACACTCCAAATGATAATGATGAAGAATTCTTTAGAAACTTACATATGAAAATAATTGAATTGGACTATGTTAATATTTGCATGATGGGAGATTTCAATTGAATAGTGGATGATAAATTGGACTATACAACACAGAAAACAACAAAGCAAAGTAGAAAGACTCTCCTAAAATCTTTTTTTTTTAAATGACAGATGAAATAAATTTAAAAGATGCATGGAGAGAAAGAAATGACAAAACTAAACAATATACTTTTTATTCAAACAGACACTCATCATGGTCCAGGATAGATATGATATGAATGTCAACGGAATTGACTTCTAATATAAAAGAAATTGACATAGAAACAAGTTTCTGAGCAGATCACAATCCAATGACAATCAAATGGAAAGGACAAAGAAGATCCAGATGGACTTTAAATAATACTATATTAAAAGAAAAAGACTTTGTACAGAAAATGGAGAAAGAATTAGCCTTTTTTTTCCAAAGAAAATTAAAAAAGAGGATACACCAATGCAGAATATATGGGACACAATGAAGGCTTTTACCAGAGGCTTGATACAAGGAAAAGGAAAAGAAATATTATGAAAAGACAAGCATCTAAATTATTAGAAAATGATTATAAAAAACTTGAAAAAGAGTTACAGAAACTGCCACAGAAAAAGGATATTAAATTAAAAATGGATACAATTAAACACAAGATGGGATTAATAGAAAAAGAAGAACTAGCACAAAAAATTAGGAGTGCGAAACAGACCTATTTCAAAGATGCAAATAAACCAGGTAGATGATTAGCATATAAACGGAGAAATCTTTCTATTTTGTTTATTAAAACAATTTTTAATAATTTTTTTTTGTTAAAACAAAATAGAAAGATACTACCAAAATTCTTCTTCAAGATGGTAGAGGAATTAAGTATTCGAGATGTTTGGAGAGAAATGAATGCTAAGAAGAGACAATATACATTGTACTCCAGACATTTATCATGGTCAAGACTAGATATGATCTGGATGTCAACTGAATTAATCTCTAATATACAAGAAGTAAATATAGAAACAAGTACTTGGGCAGACTATAACCCAATATGAATCAAGTGGCAGGGACAAAGGAAAAGATCAAGATGGACTTTGAATAATTCAATATTGAAGGAAAAAGAATTTATACAAAATATGGAAAAAGAACTGGATAATAAGGAGCAAACTTCATTACAAAATCTATGGGATACCATTAAGGGCTATGCCAGAGGTCTCATTATAAATTATATGAGAAGAAAGAACATTTAAAAAAGACAAACACAACAAAGGTTAGAGGAAGACTACATGAAACTCGAGAAAGAATTACAAAAATATCAACAAAAGAAGGATATTAAAAGTCAAATAGAAATAGTTAAACATAAAATGGGGTTGATGGAAAAAGAGGAACTAGCACAAAAAATCAGGAGAGCTAAACAAAACTTTGAAAATGCAAACAAACCAGGCAGATGGCTGGTGTATAAACTGAAAAAGAAGAGAGAAACAAAAAAGATAATACAATTAATAGATGAGCATGGAATGGTATGTAAAAAAAGAAATAGTACAGAAATATTATGAGAAATTATATGATCAAGAGAATTTCGGAGAAGAAAAATTTAAACAATACTTGCAAAAAACAGAGCTACCCCAAACACCTGAGGATTCTAAGATAATGTTGGAAGGGAAAATAACAATGATGGAACTGACAGAGGCAATAAATAGACAAAATATTGGAATGGCTCCAGACCTAGATGGGCTACCGGTAGAATTTTATAAGACTTTGCAGAAATCTTTAAACATTATAATGCTTGAAATAAAGAATGAGGTTTTGTCAAAAACCAAAATACCTAATTCATGGACAGAGGCTTACATTACTCTTATACCAAAAGAGGATACTGACTTACAACAAATAAAAAGCTATAGACCTATATCCTTGCTGAATGCAGACAACAAAATATTTGCCTCAATAATGGCTCAAAGATTCAAAATATATTTGAATCACTTTATACATTCTGATCAAAATGGATTTCTGCCTAAGAAATAACATGAGAATAATCTTGAATACATTGGAATGTTATGAAATACAATCAGAGAAGCAAATGGCCTTGGTATTCTTAGATGTGCAAAAAAGCCTTTGACAATGCAAATGGAAGAGATGGGCTTTGGAGAAAGATTCATTGAAGCAATTGATTCAATATATCATAAATAATCTGCAAAAGTAATGATAAATGGACTGCTGTCAGACAATATTAATATTAAAAAAGGAACTAGACAAGGATATCCTCTGACACCACTTATTTGTATTGACTTTGGAAGTATTAAATAGAAATATTCGGGAAAATAGAGAAATAAAGGGAATGAAAATAAAAATGGAAGAATATAAATTATACTCATTTGCAGATGATCTGGCCTTCATATTAGAAACAGTGTCTAAACTGGTAGAAAAGATCAAAGAATATGGACAGATGGCAGGACTAAAAATAAATAAAGATAAAACTAAGATTTTAGTTAAGAATATGATGGAAAAACAAAGGAAAGAATTGATAGACTAAATATCCAGATCACAAACAAAGTAAAATACTTGGGAATACAGCTAACAGCAAGATGTGGAACATTAAAGGAAGATAATTATTATAAATTAAAACAACAGATTGCAACAGATTTGAAAAAAAAAAGGGAAAATATATATCTTTAATAGGGATAATATCTACAATCAGAATGAACACACTACCAAGGATATTATATTTGTTTCAGATGATTTCAATTAAATTCAGGAAATAATATTTTGAGGACTTAAACAAAATATTGTTGAAATATATATGGCAGGGAAAGAAGGCAAGAATTAAATTAAAATTGCTACAGGATGCTAGAATGAAAGGAGGTTTTGGACTACCCAATTGGGAATTATACTTCCAGGCAGCAACACTGATATGGGTGAAAGAATGGATTGTTTTGAGAAACCGTAGATTGCTAACTCTGGAAGACCATAGTTTACAATTTTACAATTGGGGTGGTTTACAATTGGGGTGGCATGCATTTTTATGGTATAAGGAAAGCAAAGCACATGGGTATTGTAGGAGACATTATATTTGAGATACTTTGTTGTAAACATGGCAGAAAATAAGGAAACAACATTATATGAAAATACCAATCTGGTTATCAACTATAGAGGCATTTGCTTATCCAATTGTTTTTAAAATGGAACACATTGTTAGATATAGTGAAATTTTAAATAAAAAGGGTGAACTTAAAACAACAAGAATTAGATGAACAAGAGATAAAGATGAATTGGTATTCATATGGGCAAATACATTCTAGATATGATAAAGACAATAAGACAGAAAGGTTTTACAAAGAACCTATTGAATTAAATAAAATCTTAACAGGTACTGAGGAGAGGATGATTTAAAAAATTATATGGTTATTTACTAGAAATGAAATTAGAAGAAAAAATTAAAAGTTAAAGAAACAATAATTATTGGGTGAAAATTTTTCGATATGAAATTTTTCGATCTAGAGAAATAGCAGAAACTATGGACTTGAAACTATAAACTAACAATGTTGACAGCAAATAGAGAGAATATGTACAAGATGTTTTACAGGTGACATTTACCCCCAGCAAGAATAGCAAGGATGTTCAAGGATAAATCAGCGAACTGTTGGAAATGCCATCAGGCACCTGAAACATATTACTATATGTCGTGGGTGTACATGGAAACTAAAAGATACCAGACTAAAATACACACATGGCTGGAAAAAATGACAAAATAGCAGATAGATTTAAAACCAGAGACATTTTTGTGGGGAATTTTACCTGAAGGGTTACAACAGAGAATTGACATACTTGATTTTTAATGTTTTAACTGCAGCACAAATTATATTTGCTCAAAATTGGAAAAATGAAAAAATTCCAATAGAGGAGGAGGTGATGAAGAAAATAATGGAATGTGGGTGGAGGGCAGAGCTGGCATCACGACAATACAGCATGCAGTCTTGGAGGTCCAAGATCACTGCTGATATCTTTGCTCCTGGACGGTCCAATTGGATCTAAATCGTCCCGAAGAGACGGCGATCGTAAAGAGCACATCCTGTTGATCCCAGGGAAACCGCAAAGGCCCTGGTAGATCCAGGAGAAGCTCTTTTTGCCAGTGGCAAAGAGGCAGCCATTAAAGCTACTGAAGTTGGGACAGCTCCGAGACAGAAGGGAACAGAAAGAGAGAGTGTGTCTGTTTGGTGAGAACCTTTTTTATATATTTTAAGACTTGAAAGGACACCCTAAGGGAAAAAATCTGTAAAAGTTTTGACAGAAATGATTAAGTGGCAATTTTAAACAAGGATGTCAAAGTAATAATTTTTTCTTCATTGTTGGATTTTTATATATGATTTTATATTTTGAAACTGGACTGATTATGTTTTCTTCTTGTTATTTATTCTTTTCTCCTTTTTGATTCTACAACATGTTAAGCTAGAGATTCCTTTTTAGTTATTTTTTAAATACTTTTTTTTCTTTTTTAGTTAATCCTTATTATATTTTGCCTGGAAAAGGAGAGGGAGAAAGTGAAAGCCAAAGAAACTTTGTAGCACTGCCAACTGAAGGCTTGGAAGCATTCTGTTTTTTCTTTACCAGACAAAGTTGAGAAAAATTGAGACTTTGTTTCAATTGAGACATTGCTTGGTTGATAAAGTCCATGTCACACTGCACCAACGGTTGGAAAGAGGATGTAAAACGGAGAAAAACACTTGCCACCCGTTGGTTAATGCGATGCTTCCATTTTGTACTCACTGCATCCGTTTTTCTTCCTCTCTATCCGTCCAGCATCCGTCGACTGAGGTTCCATCCACTCAAAAAGTTTTGAGCTGCTCAAAACTTTTTGAGCGGAAAATGTATCCAACGCGTCCGTTCTGCATCCGCTAGGCATACGGGGAATATCCGTTCTGCATCTGTCATCATCCGTTATGCATCCGCTGAATCCGCTAGGTATCTGCTGTGCATCCGCGCAACTCAAATCCACTCCAGCGGAAAACGGACACAGGGAGGAAGCAGATGGGACACGGAATGGACGCTCAGCGTTAGTAGCACGGACAGAGAAAGGATGAAAGCGGATGCAGCTCACAAAGAAAGCATTTTAAACGGAAAAAACGTTCGCAGAGGGGATCTATCTTGGATATTAAGGATGTCTAGAGGATGCCCAGAGGATGCAAAAGGACACATAGGGGAAAACCTATATTGCCTATAAAAAGGGGGAGCAACTCACCTGGATCTCACTTTCAGACCAGCAGCTCTGCTGTGCACACCTCTGCAGCCTTCATCTGCCTCTTGCTCTTCCACAGCATCCAGTCATATCCACCATGGATTGTAACACAGTCCTTTTGGTAGCCACCATAGTTCTGCAACAGTGCAAAGCCATCTACAGGCTCTTTCAACTCTACTACAGGAAGAAAAGGAGGCAGCCAAGAAGCGTCTGGGTCTTAAGATGGATCGGGAGAAGAGCAGAGTATGGACTGTACAACAAGCTGATGGTGGAGCTGAGGAACGAAGACCCTCGTGCATTCCAGAACTTCATGAGGATGCCTCCAGCCATGTTTGATGAAGTTGTGCAGCGCCTGACACCCAGGTTGACCAAGGCAAACACCAACTTCCAGCCAAGCCTGGACCCTGGGCTCAAGGTGGCACTGACTCTACGCCACCTGGCCTCAGGGACCACGTACAGGAGCATGCAGTAGGAGCTAGAGGGTGCCACACAACACCATCAGCATTGTGGTCAGAGAAGTGTTGCAGGCCATCATCGAAGAATACCTGGAGGAGCTCCTCCAGTGCCCCTCCACTGAAGAAGGCTGGAAGAAAGTTGGAGAGCAGTGGTATCAGGAGTGGAACTTCCCACACACCGTTGGAGCCATAGATGGCAAGCACGTGACCTGCAAAGCTCCAGCCAAGTCAGGGTCCAATTATTTCAACTACAAGGGCTTCTTCAGCATCATCCTCTTCGCCATGGTCGATGCTGACTACAAGTTCATGTACATTGATGCTTCAGGCAACGGGTCAGCTTCAGATGCCCAGGTATACAACGCCAGTGACCTCAAGGAGGGGCTGGAACGCAACCTCATCATGGGCTTCCCAGATCCAGACCCCATGCCCAATGACACACAAGATGTGCCCTACTTCATCGTGGGGGATGACGCCTTCTCCCTCAGAACCTACCTCATGAAGCCCTACACCTCCAGATGCCTCACCCGTGAAGAGAGGATCTTCAACTACAGGCTGTCCAGGGCAAGGCGGGTGGTGGAGAATGCCTTTGGCATCCTGGCCAACAGGTTCCAGGTACTTCTCACCACCATGCAGCATTGCTCACAGACCGTGAGGAGGATCGTGGAAGCTTGCTGCATCCTGCACAATCTCATGAGCACCCGCTACCCAGTCTTGCACAATAGGCTCGTGGACCTCCAACAAGGCAATGGGGACATGGAGCCTGGGGAATGGAGGCAACGGCAAAACCTGATAGACACTGAGGATGTGCAAGGCCCCAACAGAGCCTCACGTGAAGGGAAGAAGCAGTGCAACCTCCTGAAACACTGGTGCAATTCCCCAGCTGGAGCAGTGGAGTGGCAAGACAGGATGATAGATGATTAATGGATGCTTCCTTCAGCCTGTCTCATCACACTGATGAGATTGGGCCATGTATGTTGGGTGGGCCTACAATGAACAGGGCATTTAATAAAGAGTTGTATTTATGTTGACATGTGTGGATCAATGATTACATTAGTATTGAAGGGCCATAGGTGTGGCACCTGGGAGGGTGGACCATACAGTCCCACTATGCTTGCACTGGAGGTTTATCTATCCCCACAGCTATCTCAACCCATCCCAAAGCTATCTTAACCCATCCCAAAGGTATCCCTGCCCATCCCACAGGTATCCCTGCCCATCCCACAGCTATTACCCATCCCAAAGGTATCCCTGCCCACCCCACTGCTATCCTTACCCATCCCACAAGCATGCAAAGGCTTAAACCATTTCTAAAAGTTTCCACCAAGACTTTATTTAATAAAATAAATGAAGCAAGTGTGTGAAGCAAAGATAATCTTTATTAATAACAAGCTGTAAAAGCAAAATGACCCAAGTCAAGTGTCCAAATAAAGTCTACAGGTAGCCACCCAGTCTCTGGCACTCTTCTCTGTCACTCAGAGGTGTGCCCAGTCTCAGGGGTGAAGGTTCCAAGTGCTGTGGAGGTGGGTGCTACTGGAGTGCTGGTCTGAAGCGCCATAGGGGTGCCTGGCCCCGAGAGGACAACAGGGGACGGTGTGTTGAGGAAGCTCTCAGACAGCTGGCTCAGCCCCGTGATGTTGAGAGCTCCTTCCTCCATGCCAGCCTCAGGTGTCAGCCTCAGTACCGACGACAGATGTACTAAGGCCGGGCTTGGCTGTGGGGTGGAGGAAGGAGCAGTGTAGTGGGGCTGTCTGGTCCGCAGCTGGGTGAGGACTGGCGTGGATGGCATCGGTGATGTGGTTGGCATTGGTGGCAGCAGTGGCAGCAGTGGCGTGGGTGGCATGGGTGGCATCAGTGGCATGGGTGGCATCGGTGGCATCAGTGGAACCGGTGGCAACGGTGGCGTCCAATGTGTCTGTGCCTGGCCTGGGAAGGGCTGCTGCCTGTGCTGCTGGACCTCCTGGTAGCCGTAGCCCTAGTAGGTGACGGCCTGTGGAAAGCCTTGGAATGGGAGGGACATCACCTGGGGTGGAGGAGCAGACCTGGACTGGGTGGGGGCAGGTTCATCTGGATCTGGAGGGTTGTGAAGCAGATCGGTGATCCTGTCCTTCACCACCTGGTACTGGGGTTCTGCTATGTCCGTGAGGGTCTGGTTCACATAGGTGAGGAAGGGCTTGCAGTTGGAGGATGAGGAGTCAGTGTGGACCAGCTGAGAGAGGAGATCTATGCTGCTCCTGATGGTGTCTCTTATCTCCAGCAGGACAGTGTGGCTCTGCCCCTCCTGTCTGGCTCTCTGCTTTTCTGTGGAGGTGGAGCTGGGGGTGGATGCGGGTTGGACTGCGGTGGAAGTGCCGTCTCCTTTCTCCCACTGTGCCAGGGAGTCCTCCACGCGCTCCGCCATGGTTAGAACAGCTGTCCGCGGGTTCTCCATTGTGGCACGCTCCACAGACACCTGCCTGGAGACAGGAACTGACTCTCGGCCGGAAGAGGACTGGCTCTCAGCAGGCTGCCTGAGAGAGAGGGTTGTGAGAGGGGCTGCTCCTCGGTGGCAGATCTCACCCTCCAGGAAGCTGCACTTGGCCATGACGTAGGTCTCTCTGTCTGTCAGCTTGACCGCGGCCTGGCCAGATTTCTTGAGGTGTAGCTTCCCGTACCAGGTGTGCATGTGCTTCCACCAGCCGAGGAGCACCTCCAAAGTGTAGCCCAGGCTCTCTGCCTTCTCTATCCAAGCAGCCTGCTTCCTTTTGGTGTCCCTGTAGAGTCTGTGTCCGTTCTGCCATAGATAGTCATTCTCTCTCAGCCACTCCACCACCTCATCCTCATGTTCCTCCTCGATGGAGTATTGCCTCCTCTCCCGTTCTCGCATATGCCTCTTCCTCCCTTTGGCAGGACCACATGGGCCCTCATCAGAGGGGCTTCCAGGTTGTAGGGGCTGCTCCTCCACACCACCACCAGCAGCAGCACCAGCAGGATCAGCAGCAGCAGCAGCACCAGCAGCAGCACAAACAGGACCAGGATCATCATCAGCAGAGTAAGCACCAGCAGCGCCAGCAGGACCAAGAGCACGAGCAGGACCAGGAGCATGATCAGGACCAGGAACACGAGCAGGACCAGCAGGACGAGCAAGACCAGGAGCACAAGCAGGACCAGCAGAACCAGCAGGACCAGCAGGACCAGCAGGACGAGGAGCAGCTTCAGCAGATTCAGCACCAGCAGAAGCACCACTGCCAGAAGCAGCATCATCAGCTCCTCCAGAAGCAGAAGCAGCAGAAGCCCCAGCCCCAGAAGAGTGAGCCCATGCTACAGAAGCCCCAGCAGAAGCAGAGTGAGGGCCAGGGGTTGGGAGGGTGGCCCTGTCCCTCTTGCCAGGGCTGGCAGCAGATGGCTGAGGCTTTCTCTTCTTCCCCATGGTTGTGGGGTTGCTGGCTGGCAGCAAGGCTGGCAGGCAGGCAGGAAGGCTGGCAGGAAGGCAGGCAGCAAGGCTGGCAGGCAGGCTGGCAGCAAGGCTGGCAGGCAGGTAGGCACCAAGATTTGCAGGAAGGTTGGCAGGCAGGTTGGCAGGCAGGCAGGCAGGCAGCAAGTCTGGCAGGGAGGCTTGCAGGCAGGCTGGCAGGCAGGCTGGCAGGCAGGCTGGCAGGCAGGCTGGCAGGCAGGCATGCAGGCAGGCTGGCAGAAAGGCAGGCAGGCATGCAGGCATGCAGGCATGCAGGCAGGGCAGGCTGGCAAGGCAGTCGATGTGTCTGGAAGCAGGTCTTTCCTCTAAATGTGACCTGTTTGGGAGCTGCTTCCCTTTATATCCATGGGGCTGACGCAATGCATCCTCCCCGCATGCGCATTGAACGCTAGGCATCCGCTAGGCATCCGCTAGGCATCCGCTAGGCATCCGC
>BLBF01000095.1:1361212-1379851 GCA_015471245.1 Laticauda colubrina | reverse complement strand
CGCTAGGCATCCGCTAGGCATCCGCTAGGCATCCGCTAGGCATCCGCTAGGCATCCGCTAGGCATCTGCTAGGCTTCCGCTAGGCTTCCGTTAGGCTTCCGCTCTGCATCCGCTTCATCCGCTCAGCTTCCGCTCTGCATCCGCTTCATCCGCTCTGCATCCGCTCTGCATCCGCTCTTTCCGTTCCATGTCCACTTTGCTGCGGCCCCCCGGAAGCCTTGCGGATATTCCATCCACTCTCATCCGCTTCCATCCGCTAGGCTTCCGTGGAGCATTCGCTTTCCATCTACCCTGCGTCCTCCCCCCGTCCATTCCTTTCCGTGTTATCCGCTCTGGTTATGCAGATGTTTGCCCCTTTTGAGAGCGGATAACAATGGATGGAACATTTTTCTCATCCGCTGTGTCCTTTTTACAAACGTTTTGCATCCGTCGGCCAGTGTTACAGAGCCTTAAGATAGAGGGAAGAGCGTGGGAGAATATTATTGCAGGTGCTCTTCTGGGTTTCTATCAACAGCTGGAATCTGATGATGAAATTTAGGAAAAGAAAAGGAGATAAGTTTTTGGAGAAGAGAGAAGAGAACTATAATAAGAGCCTTGGATAATTAAACAAGGTGCAGTGTACTCTTTTTATTTTTTTCTAAGCTGTGCAATCACCCCTCATCAGTTTATCTTTTTTTTCCTGGTAATAGATATTTGGACTTTTGGCTTTTTGGAACTTGGCTTTTTGGAACTTGGCTTTCTGGAACTTGTCTACTTTTCATATTGGTTTCTTTTTTATTTTTATGTTTTATTTTTATGTATCTTTTTATATTTGAGATCTCTTAATTGGATTAAGGTGTTGAAGAACCTGAAGAATTTTTTCCTTTCTTTTTTCTTCTTAGCTTTTTTCTTCACCCTTTTGCCTTCTTTGGGATTTTACAACTTTTATCTTTT
This sequence comes from Laticauda colubrina, assembly GCA_015471245.1. NCBI lineage: Eukaryota > Metazoa > Chordata > Lepidosauria > Squamata > Elapidae > Laticauda > Laticauda colubrina. The sequence goes on along the minus strand of BLBF01000095.1, from coordinate 1,378,918 downwards.
TTGTGTGTGTTTATGATGTCCTTATGCTTTTTTTCCCCCCACTTTTAAATTTTTATTGTCATCTAACTAATCGATTGGATTAAAGCATTCAAGAGCCTGAAGAAATCTTTTTCCCCTTTTTGCTTTTTAATTATTATTACTATTTGTTTTTTTTTTGTTTTTTTCCACTATTTTTTACTTGGAATTGTAGCTGGTTATTTTAGAACTAGATTAAGACCTAGAATAATTTGAAGATTTTGAATTTTTCAAAATAAGTAGGAAGTTAACAGCTTCTGGTTCTTCAACTTCTGCTTCCTCCTCTCCACCATCTAGAGGATACAGATACTCAATACAGATAATGTTAAAGCAAGAAAAAGAACAAGAAAAAGTGACCCTGCAGATGGTTATGCAAGGAATTCAAAATATTCAAAAAAGATCAGATAATATTGAAAAGAGAATAGAGAACATTGACCAAAGAACAGGGAATATTGAACAAAGAACAGAGACCATTGAACAAAGAACAGGGAAAACCGATGAAAAAGTGGAGAGCATCCAAAAATTGATGATGAAGTATGATGAGAGGCTCCAAGAAATTGAAGAAGAAGGTAAACAAAGAGATAAGAAGATTGGAGACATTGATAACAGATTAACTGTAGTTGAACAAGATAAAAGTGGTATGCTGAGATGGGACATGGACAGATCAGAATTTTATCTCAGATTTCAAAACATAGAGGAAGAAAAAGGACAAAACCTTGCTGAGATAATGATAGAAATACTGGCTGAAGCTTTGGAAACAACTCGAGAGAAGATGATGGATGGAATAGATGAGGTTTATCGAGTCTTTACAAGATATGCGATGAAAAATAGTTTACCAAGAGAAGTTCATATCAGATTTACAAAGAAAGTCATTAAAACACAAATTCTGCAAGTGGCGAGAGAGAAAACATTGAAATACAAGGATAAGGAGATTGTGGTCTTGAAACAAGTACCCAGAAGAGTGAGAGAGATGAGAAGAGAATACCGATACTTGACCAAATTGCTACTTAAAAAAGGGTGAATTATAGATGGCTGATCCCAGAAGGTTTAATGTTCACATGGCAAGAACAGAGATACAGAATTGATTCAGTTGAAAAAGCTGAATCATTTTACGCAGAATTTTTTAAAGAGGAGAAAGAGGCAGAAAAAGAAATTTCACTCATTGAATTCAAAGAGGACTACCAAATGACGACTGGAAAAGAAGAAGGTGCAATAGGTGGAAAGGAGGAAGCCAAGGAACAACATGAAGTAAGATCAACAAGAGCTTTTAAACCTAACTACAAAATTTAACCATGGAAGAAAAAAAATTAATCACAATCAATATAAATGGACTTAATTCAGCTGTTAAAAGAAGGACAATTTTTCATAAATTAGAGAAATTAAAATTTGATATAGTTTGTCTTCAAGAAGTACACATCAAAAAGCAATATGAACAATTGCTGAGACAGCCAAAATTAGGGAAAATATTTATCTCTTTGACACAATGCAAGAAAAGAGGAATGGTCCTCTATATTAAAGATATTATCCCAATGAAATTGATATACTGATGATGATGGAAGAATACTAATGGTGGAAATAATAGACAATAATATAAAAGCACTCCTGATTGCAATTTATGCCCCGAATGATAATCAAGAAGAATTTTACAAAAAATTACACATGAAAATAATTGAACTGGACTATGCTAATATAGTTTTGATGGGAGATTTCAATGGAACTGTAGATAATAAACTGGATTATACAGCACAGAAAACAACAAAGCAAAACAGAAAGACTCTCCCTAAATCCTTTTTTTAAATGGTGAACAAAATAAACTTAAAAGATACATGGAGAGAAAGAAATTCAAAAACTAAACAATACACTTTCTATTCAAATAGACATTTATCATGGTCCAGAATAGATATGATATGGATGTCAACAGAATTATTAACTAATATTCAACTGGTATTGAAACAAGTACTTGGGCAGACCACAATCCAATGACAATTAAATGGAAAGGACAAAGAAGAAGATCTAGATGGACGTTAAATAATACTATTTTAAAGGGAAAAGACTTTATACAGTGGATGGAGAAAGAACTGCCTCTTTTCTTTAGAGAAAACAAAAAAGAAGATAGATCAGTCCAGAATATATGGATACAATGAAGGCATATGCCAGAGGCTTGATAATAGACAATACAAGGAAAAGAAATACCACAAAAAGATTAGCCTCTAAGGCATTAGAGGACGAGTATAAAGTGTTGAGGTAATTCCCTGTTAGGAGAATGAACGCATACAGGGAGACGAATAGAGAGTAGTGTTGGAATAATACACACACAGTACACAGATAACACTGCACAGTAAATGTAGGTTTTTACTTCCAGAAAGGTTTAAGCGAAGTCCAAAATAAGCAGTCCAAAAGTCATTCACAGGTTAATCAGTCAGTTTTTCAATCCAGGGATATTCCAGTAACAAAGTCCAGTGTCAAAAACAGTTAAGTATCAGACTTACATTAAATCCAGTAATATCAGTCAATTAAGAAAAATGGAGCAATAACAATACTTTCCAACAGAAGGAAATAAAGATACACTCTCTTCTCTTCTGAGACTCAGACTAATTCAATCCAGGTTTCTGGCTCCATCTTAAGGCCATTTGAGAAACCACACCCAATTGCATGCTTTTGCATTCCTTTAAACAGACAGTATATAAAGAGACTGATCCTTAGCAGGATACAGTTTAAATTCATTATAATTACTTGGAACTGTATTCACTTGGCATACAACACTAGCCTGATATCTATCAGGTGGTCGTGTTACTCAGGTTGAACATCTTGGTAATACAGGGCTTACTGGTGGACTTTCCTGCACCATCTGCTCCTGTTCTTCTATTTCTTCCTGTGTTTGTTCTACTACTTCCTCCTATTCTTCCTCTTTAATGGCTATTTGGGGTGTACTGATTTTATCTTTAGGGACAATTTGGGTGTCAATAATAATATCATTGCTGGATTCCTGTTCCAGTTTATCCCACCAAACGTGCTCAAGAAATTTTGCACTCACACTACAATAAACATGAGCTGTGCCTTGATCCCAAAATCTTAATGATCTGTGGTTGGCCTCATAACCCACAAAAAATAACTTCTTAGCTCTATGTTGCCCTTTCAGTCTTACTTGTGAGGGAATATGCACCCATGCTGGAGCTCCAAATGTGTGTAGGTAACTTAAGTTTGGTTTTCTGCCATGCCAACGAGTGAATGGCAATTCTCCAGTTGTTATATTTACTACATTATTTAAAAACATGGTTACTACACATTATGGCTTCACCCCACAGTGTTTCAGGTAAACCTGAATCAGATAACATAGTGCGAGTCATGGCTTGTAATGTTTGCCCTCTTCGTTCTATAAATGATTTATGTTCTGGTCTGTAAGGTGCAGAACGTTTATGCTCCACACCAGCCAATTTCAGCATATTTTGGAATCTTTTGTTAACAAACTCAGTCCCATTATCAGTTACTAAAGTAATTACTTTACTTTTCATTTTTCTCTCAGCAAACCTTAGCCAATTAAAGAAATGTTGGAATGTTTCTGTTTTGTTCTTCATAAGATAGCAGAAACCATATCTTGAGTAATGGTCCATAATACTCAAAATATAACAGGCACCTCCTAAACTTGGTTTCTTAGGACCAATTATGTCAGCAAACACAACCTCTATAGGTTGTTTGATCTTAAACCCATTTATTCTGTTTGCTGGAGGAACTTTACTCTTTTCTTGACTACAAGCATTACAAAGTAAATACTTGCTACAAGGTTTCAATTTTACTCCAACAATTGAACAGTTTGTTTGAGCATTTTGAAATTAATGTGCCCTAGACGTCTATGTAGTAAATGTATACATTCATCATGTGGCTTAACATTGTAATAAACTGAGTTAGCCATCTTCAACTGATCATCATGTATTACATATAAATCATTTTTTAAAATAGCAGTAACCCTTTTACCCTTTCTCTATTATACAGTTATCTCCCCTAAAGGTTACTACATAGCCAAGATTAACTAAAGCCTTTACTGATAGCAAATTAAATTTCAGCTTAGGTACATATAACGTAGTTAAATGTTCATTTATGCAGTACCTTAACCTGATGCTTTCATCTTCCATCCATTTGCCAATGAAACATGTTGTTTACTCATGGACATCTTTACAAACCTTTTTCTATCTTTAGTAATGCACTGTGATGCTCCACTATCAACAACTTACAAATTATTGTTTACAGTTGAATTGCTAGACATTGCTAAACTAACATTCTTTTTGGCCTTCTGGTGTTTGCCAGTATTCTGTTGTTTTTTCTTTTTACAGAATTTAGCTATATGTCCCCTAGCCCCACAAGAAAAAAATTTCCTAACAGTATAGGCAGTTGAAGATAAATTCTCCTCTTGTGGTTGTTCCTTTCTCAGTTGGTCTCTATCTTGCCGTCTTCTTGCTTCTTCTAACAATCTTCCAGTTATGTCAGTCAATGTCAGTTTATCTCTGGGCAGTACTTCCACTGAGGATACATAATCTTCATAACTTTCATCCAATGAGGAAAGAATGATGTAAACTTGATGCAGCTCTGAAAATATTAGTTCTTTTTCATGTAGCTCTTGGAAAGTTCTTTTCATGAAGTTTAAATGAGCTAGCATATCTCCACCTTTCAGAAGACATGATCTAAACAGTTTACGTGTAAGATGTATGTGTACACCTACACTGTCACGAACATAAATCCTCTTCAAATTCTGCCAACACTTAGCAGCAGACTCTTCTCTATGAATATGGACTAGCTGCTGGTCACTCAATGTTAGTCCAATTATACAAAGAGCTCGTTCGTTGTTTTTTTTACAGTCAGTAATCTTCTTGGCATCATCCTCATTTTCTGGATCCCAAGCATTTACATCTGGTGGATTTTGAACTACATTACATAAACCTTCTTTACACAGAAGTAGACTGCACTTCATAGACCAGGAAACATAATTTGTTCCATCCAACTGGGTTATCAGTGATAGACATGTTGAAGTGACTTGTGCTATCTTTACCAGGACAATAAACTACAATTAAACAGTAAACAGCTTTCTGTATACAGTACTGTGCATTCACACTAACTCTCAGTTATCTGAGCCTGGTATGGCCTGGGCCCATAACCAGTGTTGAGATAAATCCACGTTAGGAGAATAAACGCATACAGGGAGACGTATAGAGAGTAGTGTTGGAATAATACACACACAGTACACAGATACACTGCACAGTAAATGTAGGTTTTTACTTCCAGAAAGGTTTAAGCAAAGTCTAAAATAAGCAGTCCAAAAGTCATTCACAGGTTAATCAGTTAGTTTTTCAATCCAGGGATATTCCAGTAACAAAGTCCAGTGTCAAAAACAGTTAAGTATCAGACTTACATTAAATCCAGTAATATCAGTTAATTAAGAAAAATGGAGCAATAACAATACTTTCCAACAGAAGGAAATAAAGATACACTCTCTTCTCTTCTGAGACTCAGACTAATTCAATCCAGGTTTCTGGCTCCATCTTAAGGCCATTTGAGAAACCACACCCAATTGCATGCTTTTGCATTCCTTTAAAGAGACAGTATTAAAATATCTATCCTGGTTTATCTATTTCTAACCCAAATACCTGTTAGGTGTTTCATATTCCTAACATAAAGGACTTGAAAAAGAATTACAGAAAATGCCACAGAAAAAGGATACAAAGTTAAAAATGGATATAATTAAACATAATATGGGTTTAATAGAAAAAGAAGAGCTAGCACAAAAAAATAGATGTGCTAAACAGAATTACTTTGAAGATGCAAATAAACCAGGATGATGGTTAGCATATAAATTGAGAAAGGAGAAAGAATCAACGAATATTTTGCAACTAATAGATGATCAAGGCCAAGTTTGCTATGGTAGCAGAGAAAAGAAGGAAATCAAATGAGGCTATTAGGGGAAACTATACACCCAAGAGAATATTGATGAGTAAAGAGTCAAACAGTATTTACAGAATGCTAATCTACCCCTAAAGAGATTGAATAAATACCTTTTATTTCTAAAAGGTAGGAATAAAAGATACCTAAAGAGATTGAAACAATGTTAGAAAGCAATATAACGATGATGGAGTTAACTGAAGCACTTAAGAAGCAAAATAATGGAAAGGCGCCCTGCCCAGATGGACTTCAAGCAGAATTTTATAAAACATTACAAGAATCATTGAATCTTTCATTCTTAGAAGTTATGAAGTTATGTTAAAGAAGAGGATACCTAAATGATGGTTAGAAGCTTACATTACACTTATTCCAAAAGAGGAGGCAGATCCATTATAAATTAAGAACTATAGACCTATTTCTTTACTAAATGCAGCTTATAAAATTTTTGCTTCAACATTGGCAGAAAGACTTAAAAATATTTGAACAGTTTTATTCATCCTGATCAAAATGGATTTCTGCCAAAGAGACAAATTAAAGAGAATATGAGAGTAATTTTGGACACTTTGGAATATTATGAGGCTCATCCTGAAAAGCAAATGGCTTTGATATTTCTAGATGCACAGAAGGCATTTGATAATGTGAACTGGTGATTCATGTTGTTACTGCTGAAATAGATGGGCTTCACTAAAAAATTTACTCAAGCAATAGAAGCTATATATCATAAACAAACAGCAAAAGTAATGATAGAGGAAGAATTGACAGACTCTATTGATATAAGAAAAGGAATAAGACAAGGATGCCCACTGTCACCTTTGTTGTTTGTGTTAACTTTGGAGTGTTAAACAGAAATATTAGAGAAGAAAAGGGATGAAAATTAAAAAGGAAGAATTTAAATTGCAAACATTTGCAGATGATTGGGTTTTCATCTTAGAAGATCCAATAGAAACAGCACCAAAATTGATAGAAAAGATAGATATATGGAAAGGTGGCTGGCTTGAAAATAAATAAAGACAAGACAAAGATTCTGACAAAGAACATGTTATCAAGACAAAAGAAAGAATTAGCAGATCCATTGAAAATCCAGGTCACAAATAAGATTTAATACTTGGGGATATATTTGACAGCAAGATGCAGTACATTAAAAGAGAATGACTATATTAAACTTAAGCAGCAGATAGCGCTAGATTTGGTGAAATGGGAAAATTTTCAACTGTCACTAATAGGGAGAATATCAACAATCAAGATGAATATATTACCCAGAATTTTATATTTGTTTCAAAAATTCCAATCAGGCTTGGAAAAGATTATTTTGAAGATTTAAATAAAATCATGTTGAAGTATATATGGCAAGGTAAGAAGGCGAAAATAAAGTTAAAACTTTTCTAAGATGCTAGAATAAGAGGAGGATTTGGCTTGCCTAATTGGGAGTTGTACTATCAAGTTGCAAAACTTGATACACGACCACCTGATAAAATTGATGTGGGGAAAGGAATGGATAACATTAAGAAATACTAGATTGTTAACATTGGAAGGACATGATCTGTTGTTTGGGTGGCATGCTTTTTTATGGTATAAAGGATCGAAAACACATGGGTACTTTAGAAGACATTATATACGGGAGTCTCTGTGGTTAAACTGGGAGATGATTAAAAGACAATGTTATTAGAAAATTCCAGTCTGGTTATTGACTATTGAGGCATTTTCTTATCGTCTAATATACAAAAAGGAACAAACAGTTAGATATGGTGAAATATTGAATGAAAAGGGTGAACTTAAATCTATACAAAAACTAGAGGAAGAAGGTGTAAAGATGAATTGGTTTTCATATGTGCAAATACAGTCAAAGTATGATAAAGATATTAAAACAGAAGGTTTTATTAACAGAAGGTAAATTGACTGATTTAGATAAGATTTTGACAGGTGCTGATGAAAAGGTGATTAAAAATTATATGGATATTTATTAGAAATTAAATTAGAAGACGAACAAGTTCAAGAAACTTTGATTGCTTGGGGGAAGAATTTTTGGATATGGGATTGACTTAGAGAAATGGCAAAAATTGTGGTTTCAAAATTATAAAATAACAATGTCAAGCATATAAAGAAAATTTATATAAGATGTTTTACAGGTGGCACTTTCCCCCGCCAAGAATAGCAAGGATGTTCAAGAATAAGTCCGAAAAGTGTTGGAAATGTCATCAGACACCTGGCTCATATTACCATATGTGGTGGACATGCCCAGACGCTAAAAAATATTGGACTAAAATCCACATGTGGCTGGAAAAAATGACACATAAGCATATAAACTTGAAACCAGAATTTTTTTTATTGGGAATTTTGCCTGAAATATATAGTAAAGACTTGAAATATCTGATTGTAAATGTATTAACAGCAGCTAGGATTGTATTTACTAAAAACTGGAAAAATGAGAAGATACCATTACAGGAGGAGTTCGTTAAGAAAATATTGGAATGTGCTGAAATGAGTAGACTGACATTTGAAATTTGAGAAGAAGATGACAAACAATTTTAGAAAGTTTGGGATCTATTCTATCAGTGTTTAGATAATAAAATAGAGAAATGGAATATGTAGATTTTTAGAAAATAATAAACATATAAAGATGTATTTTTTTCTTTTTTAATTAATATGTAAATCAACCGGCACACTGTATCTTTATATATGGAAGATGGTTTATGTTTTTATATTATGTTTGTTTATGTTTGTTTTAAAATCAATAAAAATTTAATAAATAAAAAAAAAGAAAATAATGGAATGTGCAGAAATGAGTAGATTAACAATAGCAATCTGAGAGCAAGAAGAAAAAGAGTAATATAAGATATGGGATTTATTTTACAAATGGTTAGATAGAAAAGTAGGAAATTGAAGTATAATACAATAGCAATGATATGTTATGATTGATTATTATGGAATGAATTATAATATGAACTAAAATTAGCAAGAACTGAGATTTTCACTGAAGGATAATGTGGATTTGAAATTAAAATCTAATGATGATGTAATCATAATATAATGTGACATGGAAACCTGATTAAAGTAATATGAAGGTAAACTTAAATCTAAGAGGAAAAGATTATAGATATTGTGCACAAGAAATATGTACCAACCAACACACTGTATAATTGAAAGAAGGTTTCATTGTTGTTTTATGTTTATGTTTGTCTATGTTTGTTGTGTGTCAAAACAATAGAACTCAGAACTCAGGTCATCACACAGCCCATTACCCAGGTCGTTACAACACAGGAGACTGATAGACACACAGCCAATATCTTAGCCACACATGTTCTTACGAAAAAGTCAGCCAATCTGCAAACATCAACTCCATCAACCAATCAAGAAATGACAACACAGCTGGGTTTCAGTTTGAGCTTCTTCGATGACAGACCAAAATCCACGATTGTGCGTGGTTTTGATCTATGCTCACCGCTGGAGCGCCCTGAGGCAGCTGGTTTCAGGACTAAGCCACCCCGTAGAGGTGGTGAAGAGGGGAGAAACTGTCAGCAGGGTTGAGGAGAGTCACATCTCTCCACCCCAGCTGGCCATTACTCCCTTTCCCAAAGGCGATTGCAGCAGTGGTCAGAAATGGCCACTTCAAGGAAGAACTCGGCTGGAAAAGAATATGCAGGAGGAAAATAAGAAGAGAAAGTTTAGGCTGACAGGTCGAACTGAAAAAGCAACAATATAAAAGCCCAGTCCCACTGCACTTACGGATGCAAAGAGGATGTAAAACATTTAAAAAAACTATGCATCCGTTGTATACTCACTGCATACGTGTTTCATACACTCTATCTGTTGAGCATCCATCCACTGCAATTTCATCCATGCAAGAAGTTTTGAGCTGCACAAAACTTTGTGAACAGATGAACTTTCTGCCGCGTACGATGTACATCTGCGACATATATGGGCAACAAACTTTTTATGTCCATTATCATCTGTTAAATGTCTGCTGTATCCTTTCTGCATCCTCTGGCCATCCCCTCAACTCACATCCACTGCAGCTGAAAACAGAAAGAGAGAGGAAACAAAAGGTATATGGAATGTCTACACAGTGTTAGTAGCACGGAAATAGAAAGGATGTAAGCATATGCATCTCATATATAAAGTATTAGAAACTGACAAAACGTTGGTATCTGGGATGTATTTCATATATTTAGGATGTCTGGAGTATGTCTAGATTATGTAGAAGGACACCTAGAGGACTACCAATATTTCCTATAAAAAGGGGGAGAAAATCATCTGGATCGCTGGGATGGTGGACCATACAGTTCCACTATGGTTGCACTGGAGGTTTACCTATCTCACAACTATCCTTATCTATCCCACAAGTATGCAAAGGCTTAACCATTTTTTCAAAGTTTTCACCAACACTTTATTAAGTAAAAAAAATGAACCAAGTAAACTGAGTGTCGTAAGCAAAGATAAACTTTATTAACTTTCTTAGGTAAACTTTATGACTTTATTAAATAAGCAAAATGAAGCAAGTAAACTGTATTAAGTGTGTTAAGCAAAGATAAACTTTATTTGGTAAACGTTATGACTGGATTAAATAAGCAAAATGAACCAAGTAAATTGTCTTAAGCAAAGATAAACTTAACAAGAAAACAACTCAGTCTCTGACACTATTCTCAGTCACTCTGAGTCATGTCCATGGTCTCAGCTGTTAAGCGGGCAGGGACTGTGAAGGTGGCTGTCCGCCGGCATGGGGAGTGCAGCTGTTGGGGGGGGGGGTGTTCTGCTGTGGGGCCCTCTGAAGACACCTGCCTGGACAGGGTAGCTGGCTCCTGGCTGGAAGAGCACTGACTGTCTGTGGGCTGTCTGAGGGAGAGGGGTCTCAGAGGGGCTGCTCCTCAGTGATGGATCTTACCCTCCAGGAAACTGCACTTGGCCATGACGTACATCTCCTGGTCAGTGAGCTTGACAGCGGCCTGCCTGGATTTCTTGGGGTGTAGCTTGCCATACCAGGTGTGCATGTGCTTCCACCATCCCAGGAGTACTTCTGCAGTGTACCCCAGGCTCTCTGCCTTGTCTCTCCAAGCTGCCTGCTTCTTCTTGGTGTCCCAATACAGTCTGTGGCCCTTTCTCTACAGGTACTCATTCTCCCTCAGCCATTCCAGCACCTCATCCTCATGCTTCTCGGAAATGGTGTACTGTTTCCTCTCTCCCTTCTCCTTCCCTTGCCTCTTCCTCCCTCTGGCAGGGACTTCAGCAGGGCCTTCAAGGGCTTCAGCATCAGGGCCTTCTGGAGATTGTTCAGGGCCTTCAGGGGCTTGAGCAGCAGGGCCATCAGCAGCAGGGCTTTGAGGGGTTTGAGGGCCTTGGGGCTGGTCCCCCACAGCAGCAGCAGCAGCAGCAGTAGCAGCAGCAGCTTCAGAGTCAGTGCCCGGGGATGGGATGCTGGTTCTGGCCTTCCTCACCTTGCCAGGGCTTGAACGAGTAGGCATGGGCTTCCTCTTCTTGCCTGACTGATGAACCATGGTGTTCCTGCAAGATATATGTGGCAGCACGTCTTTCCCCTGTATGCTGACTGCGTGCGCGCTGCATCCTTTTATATCCATGGAGCTCACACAATTCATACTCCCCGCATGCGCAGTGTATGCTTTGCATCTGATATACATCCATGTGGCATCCCCTTTGTTTCCTATGGGCGTCCATGATGCATCTGCTTCATCCGCTATGCATCCACCCCTTCCGCTATGCATCTGCTTTGAAATTCTCCCCCGGAACCCCTTCGGAGTTGTCATCCACTTCCATCTGCTGTCATCTGCTAGGCTTCCTATGAACATCCGTTTAACATCCCCGCTACATACTACCCACATCCGTTCTTTTCCATTCTTTTCCATTCTGTTTATGCAAATTTTTGCCACATTTTGGAGCGGATGACAACGGATGGAGCCACCCCCAAAATTTTGCTCGTCCGCTGTGTCCTTTATGCATACGTTTTGTGTCTGTGGGCCAGTGGGACCGGGCCTTTAGGTGCCCTGGAAATTGAATTATAAAGAATAACATTGCTCCCAAAGAAAACTTTGAAGCAGCGAAAGAGAGAGGGAAGGGAAAGTATTTGCTTCTTTTTTCTTTCCTTCCCTATATTGACAACTAAGAGATTTAAGCAAGAAATTGGCAAAAATCCACTTTGACATTAACAGGCATTTAAGCTGAAAATAAAAATCAAAGGGATAATAACGATTTCTGGATTTTCAAAAACGTTTAAAAGGAAAAAAAACAAAAGGGTGGGACCTTGAAAAATGGAGGAGACCACCTGGAAGTGAAAAGAATTAACAGTGAAACTTTAACAAGATTCCTAAAAAATACATTTTTACTGAAACTTTGTAACAAGATACCCAGGAAGAGAAATTGGAGAAAAAGAAGCAAGAAGAAACAGTTTTGGATTATTTGGATTACTTGGTGATTTTTGGATTTTTGACTATTGGATCTAAAGGATTAAAATTAATCAGTTGGTTGTTTAAAAGTTTTTAAAATGGTATCACTCTTGGAAGAATTGAGTATGGAACTTTAAAAACAGAAAGAAGATGCACAAGAAGGAAGAGGTTCTTTTGGCTTCATATTTCAATTTTTAGAAATGGAGATCCTGAACTATGAGAAACAACAAGAAATGCCAATAGAACAAGACGGGCGGGACAAAGAAAAAGCCATCTTCAATGACCAAGTAATTCTTTGTGGGGAAAAGAAAGGAAAGGGGGGAAACAGAGCGAAAAATTTAAGATCTGAAAAAAACAACCCCCCAAAAAAGAATAGTTTGAAAAGTAATTACAACATTAGGAAGAAACAGAAGAGAGAATTACATAATTAGAGAGACAATGGGTCAAAAAGGGGAGAGGGAAGAAGAGGGGAAAAGAGGAAAAGGAAAAGAAGTTATAAAGGACAGAAACAGGATATAGAGAAACAGGGAAAACCTAGAAGGATTAAGGGTATAAGCCTATTTAGAAGACACAGAGATAACGGGTGAAAATTTAATTAAAAAGGGGATTCTGCAAGGGTATATAAGGTAGTATTGTTACATTAGAAATAGAAATGAACTTTGATAATACAAAGCAAGTGTGATTAAACGATATATAAAATACTCATTGTAATGTAATGGAATGTTTAATAAATAAATGAAATAAAGAGAATGAGAGAATGAAATTAGGAAAGGAGGGGAACATTTTAATTATTATTAATTTGTTATAAAAATTTAAGTGAAGAGGAATATGAAAAAAATAAGAAAAAAATTATGGAAATATTATAAGTGTTCCTAAAAGTAGGATATCCTATTGAAAAGATATGTTAAAGACGTTAAAGATTACAACTAACATTAATGATAGAGCTGAATTGGAATAGAATAAATATTTTATTTATTATTGTTTTATATATATATATATACTTTCTTTTTAAGAACTCAGTGCATATTTTAAGAATGTACCAAGCAGAATTCAACTGGAAGTTATGTGTTATATTGAATGTTATAATTGTGAAGGCATAATTTGAAGTTTAAATAAGAGTTGAATCGATAAAAATTCAAAGATGCAAAGTTAAAAGTTACTCCAATCAGTAACTACAAGGGAAAATTTTGTTTAATGAGAAAAGAAAATATGAAACTGAAACAGGACAGGCAAAAGTATAAATATAATGATTAGAAATATATTGAAACTTAGAAAAAGATATATATATATAATTGAATTTAGAAAGGAATGAGATAATTAAAAGCTACATTGAGAAAATTTATGGAAGGGAAAAATTATTGAGAAAATGTTAAAATAGTAATAAGATATGGAATAGAACACAAATATGAATATGGAATTGAATTTGTGTCTGTATGGAGAAGTGATAACTTGGGACCATGCTATTCTCAAAAAAAGAAATTTTACTTGTATTATGTTTTGTAAAAACCCAAATAAAAATTTGATATAAAAAAAAAGAAATGACAACCTCTCCACCAGTATTTATAGAGAGAAGGCAGGTCTGATCACGCTTTGCTCACACAAGCACGAAGCCGAAAGCACCAGCCTAATGCAATACCAACAGCAAGACTCAGCTTGGACAGATTAGAAACCAGACTTACTGCTTGAAATATGGGAAAAGACAATCCTTTGCCAGAACTTCCCTTTAATTGCTTTAATAATCAGTTACGTATGTTTGCTGAGCAGTCTAGCATGTCAATAAGAAATTTTCCTTAAGCTAGTCAGAAAATTGTAATTAATTCTCCTTGCCAAGTGCCACACCAATAGAAATTAGGAATGGACAAGTACTTTTTTTAAATGAATGAATAATAAAAAAACTGCGTGTTTGATCATTTTTATGGAGGAAATTGTATGTATTGTAGAAAGTTAGCATCTACCCCTCTCCTAGAAGAATGAAATATTATAGGAAATATTAAAAAGGCAGAGTATTATACCTCCCTGGATGAGAAAAGGAGAAACATGCTCTTGGAAAGCAGCCCACCTCTGTTAATAGCCCCAGAAAGACTGGGCCATCCTATTTACAAGACAAAAGGCCTTCAGCTCCAGGGTGATAGGATTAGCCCTCATTCAAGATCAGAGGTGGGATTCACATTTTTTAACAACTGGTTCTTTAGGTATGGCCTAATTTGTGGGTGTGGCTTGGTGGTCACATGACTGGCTGTGCATGGCTAACTCAACATCACTTCTTTGCCCTAATGACTTTAAGGATAAAAAAAAATTACCAAAACAAAAAGTAATTTATTATTTCATATCTTTAATGATTAAATAATAAAAAGATACACAAAATTAGATTGTTACATTTTAAAATATTAAATAAAAACTATTACATAACAAAGCTTTATAAACAACAAAACTTATTTAAAGTACTGCCAAATTGCTTTTTTATTGGTGTCCTCAGTTACAGTTTTTTTTGTTTAACACAGGCATTATCAGCCCATAATCATTACTTTATTATAGGAACAGGGTCCCCTTCTTGCAGAGGTAGGCCAATTAGATTGATCATCAGCAGGTTTGTTATACTGGAAACTATTCATTCCATATGAGGACATCAGTTATTATGATGACCCACCCAGATCAGGACACCAGCTGTCCAGCTATTCCAAGAAAAGAAAGTAATTGTTGCAAATAGTGCAAACAATATCGGGATACAGCAACTGTTAAGCAAATGTTAAGCAACTGATAAGGGGATAGACTGTGAGCCCAAGACTCATCCAATGCAAACTGACCAATGATGATGACTGGCAATAATGTTTTTGGTATTTTTGGTATTTAAACCCTGTAATCATTTGTTCATTGCTCTTTGTGTCTCTACACATAAAAGGACAGGGAGCCGGCTTTTGCAAAAATCAAATAAAGCTCTTGTATTGTTCATGGTGTCTCCTGTTGATTCAAACCAAGAATTTTAAATCTCACACTGGAGTTATTCTCAGGTTCATTTTTTTCATAATTTTATCCTACTTTTCCAGAAACTTCTTTTTACAAAATTGAAAACAGACCAGAGAGAATAACATATGCCACATAGGATATACTTGCCTTTGTCCAATAGTAACTACCCATTCACAATCTGGATTAGCCACAAGCATTGATGGAAATTGTGAACGCTGCTCTGTTACATCAAACTACACTGTTATCACTAACATTGGAAACTATTTAAAAATTCAATTGTGTGATTGTTGTCATGTCTCCACATCATGCTGGAGCCGTGACACCAAGCGTTCTATTGCGTCTGAATGTGCTACCACATTAGGAAGTACCTGCCAGCCAACCGACATGGGGTTCGCATTGCTGATGAAGATTGATGACGAGCCCTGATGACATCAGATGCTGAACTATCACAAGTTGTGGGAGCTATCGGCAGAGCGATGAACATGCTGACCGTTAAAATAATGGGGGGTGGATATTCACTAGGCACACAGGCGATGGTGGGATATGGAGAGTATAATGTGGTGAGGGTATGGTAAAGGAGGGTGGATAATTAATGGACAAATGTACAGTATCTGGGGGTTATATAGTGATTGGAAATTAAGCGGTAGTGTCCACCGGATGGTGGATAAACTCATTATGTTATGAGCTGGTGTATAAATACGCCAGAGCTGACTTTAATATTATCTTGACGCTTGGTGTTACCAGAATCCGGAGCAGTATATGGATAAATAAAGACTCATTTCTTGGTTACTGTGAGAGCTTTGTTTCTCTTTCTTTAGGGAATTTGGCTGAATGTCTGAGAATTGTTACATAAATGCATAATTTATACAAAGCAGTAATCCATAACATATTTAGTTTAGTTTGGACAGATCACAAGAATTTGGAGGCTTTACAAAGGGCCCACTGTTTATCTCCCAAACAGGTTTGATGGGTTATGTATTTCAAGTGCGCCACATACCAGGGGGCCGAAATTTCATGGCGGATGCCATGTCTTGCTTACCTCAATACAACGAGATCTGAGATGTTATTGTTCAGCCTCTGATCCCAGATACCATACCCAGAAATATGGGACAAACCATACAGTTAAAGGATGTGAAGCAGGATATGTTATGTGAGACCACTCGAACAGATAAATGGATTAGTGGTAATGCTGACTCGGTTTCCTACAGAGACAATTTGGCATGGAAAGGAAACAGGATTTACATACCGGAGAAATGTAGAAATTATATTTTGGAAAAGTGTCATGATGACAAACAGGATGGACATTTTGGGTTTCTAAAAACCTTGCATTTAGCCCGACATTAATTCTGGTGGACAAAAATGAGATCCGACATAGAACAGTATGTAAAAAAATGTCATGTCTGCGTGATTTCAAAACCAAGACAAACCATTAGGTTTGTTACAAGCAGTGTCCAAACCACAACATCCATAACAGGATATTGCCATAGATTTCATTGTGGAGTTACCAAACAGTAATGGTTATACAGTTATAGGGACTATCATCGACTTATTCTCAAAACAGGCACATTTTGTACCTTGTAAAGGTTTGCCATCAGCTAAAACTCTAGCCAATATGTTTATAAAACATGTTTACAGATTACATGGGACCCCATGATGAGTAATTTTCAATAGAGGAGTACAATTCACTGCACAATTCTGGAGAGCATTCCTCCACTTGTTAGGGTCATCCCAGGGATTAAGTTCAACCTATCATCCAAGCACAAATGGTGCAGCAGAAAAAGCGAATGCTATGATGGAGAGATTCTTAAGATCATATGTGTCCTATCAACAACAAGAATGGGCAGAGTTATTACCATTTGCAGAAGTCACGTATAATAACACAGTACACAGTAGTACAGGATACAGTCCATTCTATGTAATGAATGGCCTAGAATTTAGTCCATTACTGGATTTTACAAGCCACCCCAATGACCCAATCAGTGTCCAACATTGGGCACAATGGGTACAGGCTAGTTGGTTAAATATTAGAAGAGCTCTGAATAAAACAGCGATGGATTATAAAACATATGCAGACAAGAAGTGGCTTGGGGGTAGAGTATATCTTGGGGATAGAGTATATCTTTCAATAAAATATAGAGTATATCTTTCAATAAAATATATTAAGTTGAAATTAAACAGTAGGAAATTGGGGCCCAAATACCTGGGCCATTTCTCAATAACAAGAATCATTAACCCTGTCATGGTCGAGTTAAAGTTACCATCATTGTTGGGTTGTATATACCTGGGGTTTCATAATAGTTTATTGAAACCCATGACTTCCAAAATGAAGTGCTTGAAGTAGAAAAAAATCACCAACCAAATTGTTAAGCCTGGGTTCCCCAACCAGGGTTAGGTAGACAAGCTAAAC